>LOEQ01002415.1:22058-32662 GCA_001685075.1 Bramus lutescens | reverse complement strand
ACTAGGCTACCACAAAGCCAGTACATGCAGTAGAATCAAAATCCAGTGCCATTGCCTTTGGCTTCTCAGTCAGCCCTCATTGTCAGCAACATTCAGAAAGTCCCGTTTGATCACATGCTCCATCAGTCCCAGTCCAGCTGGCCATGGTGAGCTCCCATTAGATCAGCCCCACCATCTCAGTGTTATGCAAGTTACAAAACAAATCTACAAAATTTTATTCATAAATCATATATAAATATTTTATTGATATGAAAATTTACAAAGAAAATTGATAAGGAAAATGAGGACAGATATGACATATAAGGGAAAAATATACATATATACATCTGTATCTACATCTACATTTATGTATTAAATATATTAAAAGTCAGTAATTTTGCTAGCAATAAGAAAAAAGTGAATTGCAGCTAAAAGAATGAGTCTAAATCATAAAAAGTTTATGATTGGTGAATGTGCTCTCATATACATCTGACAAATTGATTTCAGAGAACAAATGTCAGTAACAACCCAATAGAGAAGTAATATGCAGATCTTAACAAATCTGCTGCAAGGTGCTTTTCCAGCTACTTCATTTACATGTCTTCGACTTGACCTAAGTATCAGCATGTTTCTCGTGTACTTGAAATTGGTAAAAATCTGAGTCGTCAATAGGGGATTGGTGGGATTGGGTAAATAAGCATATGGATGCTTAGTCAGTAGGGAATTGGTAGGATCGGGTAAACAAGCATATGGATGCACGCTAAAAAGCACAGCAGCTTTCAGACATGCTAGCAAGCAAAACAAACCTCATACTGTCTATAATAATGTGTGTAAATATATGTGTATATACATAAAAACAATATACAAAAATAGCATTTGAAAGACAGCTGAAGCCCACATATGAAAAAAGAGTGGTTGAGATACAGCTAAGAATCATTCACAGTGGAGTTCTGAATCCTCTGATTATTTCTGCTATACACATTTATAACTAGGAATATTTAAATATCAGTATTCAAAGTGAAAAGATGCTGGAGATGGTGCAATTTGAAAATGGAGATGGTTCTTTGACACCTGATGTAATTTTTAAAGATGTTCACTTTTAGCTAAAAAGGAAGCAACAAATATTATCTTTTCATGTATTAGTCTGAAAACAAAACTTCTCTGTCCTATAAGAGTTTTATTCCAATAAACTATTAAAAATAATAAGACAAATCTATCCAGATGTGCCTGGCTGAAGAACACATAGCCAATACTAACCTATGACACTTTGACTATGAACAGCACATGCTAATGCTAAGTGTTTGGTCCCCATCTGGTGAAAATATTTTCAGAGGTTGCAGGAACTCTAAGAAGTGAGATCTGGAGTTGCAGAGAGGTTAGGGTGCTTCCTTCAGAAATGTGAAGACCAGCGTTTCCACCCCTGGCACCCACATTAGAGAAAGAAGACAGGCAGGCCTGTAACCTCAGCAATGTGGGGAGCAGAAACAGGAGATCACTTCAGTTTGTTGAATACCAGCCTACTTTCAGGTTTAGTGAGAGACCTTGTCTCAAAGGAATAAGGTAGAGGGAAATAATGCAAAACGCCCAGTGTGCTCTTATAACCACTGCAAATGCATGGATGTCCACAAACAGCTACACATACACCACAAGCTCACCCACACCTCTCTATACACACACACACACACACACACACACACACACACAAATCAACAACAACCGACAACAATGGTAAAAGAAGTTGGTGCTAACCAAGGAAGTTAGTTACCAAAATAAGTCCTTGTGGACCGTATCTTGCCCCCAGGCACCTCTCTCTATTTTGCCATAAAGTAGTAAGTAAAACCAGGCTCTGCCACATTTTGGTTCCACCACAATTTTTGATCAAGCAGATGGGACTAAGAAACTATGAACTCAGAACTCTGAAGTCAAAGCTAAAAAAACAAACTTCTCCCTTATTGTTCTCTGGGATGCTTTGGTCATAGCTATGCACAAGTAACAAAAGCAAAGCTTGCCTCTCACTCTTTGACACTAAATAAAGCAGCCTTGCACAGCTGATGGCACAGGAGTCTACTACATCCTCAGTTAAAAGAAAGAAGGATAAATATTATCACTGGAAGGCCTTCTAACCTAGAGCTCTACCTTATTGTCTCTATAAGCCAGGACTACATTTTACTTACGAAAGAAGAAGTATCATCTAAATAAACAAGAAGATTATTTCAGTGTCACTCGGATGTACCCAGGGCAGAACTAATGATAGGTCTGGTTAATAATACCTGATGCTCTTCCCATTTGCTAAACCTCAATATGCATTTCTTTCATTTCTAATATGTTCTAACTAAGCAAATAGTTTCTCAAGAATGTTTTTCTATGCAGAGCTAAATATTCATGGATTTCCTGGAGGAGGAACTCTTAACCCTGGGTCAGCAAAACAACAAAATATTAAATACACATACACACACAACACACACATACCAATTTACCCACTATGCTCTATATTCTGTGCCACAAAACCAAAGCATAAGGCTGTCTTTAGCTTATTCTGTAAAGAACTTTGTAATCTAAACCTATTACCTATACTCACTTCGCCAACAATCAAGATTTTTTCCTTTGCTCAAATGATCACAATCCTTACTTTCAAGCTTATTCTTATAGCTTTCATTCACAATCAATTAATAATAAATCATTCATATACACATATATGAATGTATATATATATCATATATATGTTTTATATATTGCCTTATGTATATAGACATTACAATAGGTGATCTGATTTATTTGGTAATAAATAAAATATAATTATAATATTTATTATTTCAGACTATTCTAGGGGCTTTAAATTAATAATGTGTATGGAAAAGAATATGTGAGTAGTTTTCAGATTTACCATACTTTGTACTCATACAGATATGCTTTTAAAAGATAGTCATTTTCAAAAATATTTAGATTGGGGAAGATATCAGAAAATGGTAAGATCTCCCATGCTCATGAATCAGTAGGATTAACAGATAAAAATGACAATCTTATGTAAAGCAATCTACAGAGTCAGTAAAATCCCTATCAAAATCCCAGCACAAATTTTCACTGGCCTGGAAAGAACAATACTCAGCTTCATATGGAAAAAATTAAAAAATCGGGATTGCTAAACCAATACTGTATAATAAAGGAAATTCTGAAAGTAAGACCATCCCTGACATAAAGCTCTACTATAGAGCTATAGTAATAAAAGCAGTTTGGTAATGGCATAAACCAGAAATCTGGCTCAATGGAATCAAATTGAAGATCCTGACATAAATCCACACACCTATGTGTTGTAGGAGGCTGCTTGTTGGTTCCCAGCTGCTTAGCCCCCAAATAATATTAATTAAATCACTGTTTGGCCCATTAGTTCTAGCTTCTTATTGGCTAACTACTCTTACATATTAATTTAACCCATTTCAATTAATCGGTGTATCACCATAAGGTCATGGTCTACCAGCAAAATTTCAGCACATCTGTCTCCAGTGGCAGCTCCATGGCTTCTCCCCGACTCCGCCCTTTTTTCTTCAAGCATTCACTTTAGTTTTCCATTCTTATCTCTGTTCTTTTGCTCTATTACATGGCAAAATAGTTTCTTTATTCATTAACTAATAAAAGCAACACATAGACAGAAGGACCTCTCACACCACCTATGAACAACTCATTTTTGACAAAGAAACCAAAAATATACAATGGAAATGAAGAAAGCATTCTCAACATGTGGTACTGGCATAACTGAATGTCAACATGTAGAAAAATGCAACTAGACCCATATCTATTGCCCTGCAGAAAACTCAAGTCCAAGTAGAACAAAAACCTCAACATAAATCCAGTTACACCAAACCTGATAGAAGAGAAAGTGGGAAGTAGCCTTGAGCACATTGGCACAGGAGACTACTTCCTGAATATAACACCAATAGCACAGACACTGAGAGCAACAATTAATAAATGGGACCTCCTGAAACTGAAAAGCTTCTGTAAGGCAAAGGATACTGTCAAGAAGCCAAAATGGCAGCCTAGAGAATAAGAAAAACTCTTTGCTAACCCCGCATCTGACCCAGGACTGATCTTCAAAATACATAAAAAATTTAAGAAGCTAGACATCAAAATACCAAATAACCCAATTTAAAAACGGGGTATAGTTCTAAACAGAGAATTCTCAACAGAATAATCTCAAATGGCTGAGATTCTGTTAAAGAAGCATTCAGCATCCTTTTCTATCAGGGAAATCCAAATCAAAATTACTCTAAGATGCCGTCTTACACCTGTCAGAATAGTTAAGGTCAAAAACATTAACCAAAATCTATGTTGGAGAGGATGTGGAGTAAGGGAAACACTCATACACTGTTGGTGTGACTTCAAACTTGTACAGCCACTTTGGAAACCAATATGGCACTCTGTCAGAAAATTTGGATTCAATCCACCTCAAGACACAGCACTACCACCATTGGGCATATACCCAAAGGATGCTCAATCCACCACAAGGATACTTCCTCCACTATGTTAGAGCAGCATTATTCATAATAACCAGATCTTGAAAACAACCAAGATATCCCTCAACCAAAGAATGGATAAAGAAAATGTGGTACATTTACACAATGGAATATTACTCAGTAATAAAAAACAAATCTTGAAATTTTCACAGAAATAGGTGGAACTATAAAATTTCATCTTGAATAAGGTAACCCAGACTCAGAAAGACACTTTCTGAGTCACTCATAAGTGACTACCCTAATTATCATCATAGAACCTTCACTCCAGTAACTGATGGACACAGATGCAGAGATCCATAGCCAAGCACTGGACTGTGATCCTGGAGTTCAGTTGAAGAGAAGAAGGAAGATTATATGGGCAAGCAGGGTCAAGATCATGATGGGGAAACCCACAGAGATAGCTGACCTGAGCTAGTGAGAGCTCTGAGACTCTAAACAGACAGCTAGGAAACCTGCATGGGACCAGCCTAAGCCCTCTGCATGTGGGTGAGAGTTGTGTAGCTTGATCTATTTGTGGAACCCCTAGCAGTGGGACCAGGACCTGTCCCTAGCAAGTGAACTGGCTCTTTAGAACCTCTTCCCTATGGTGGGATGTCTAACTCAGCCTTGATGCAGGGGAAAGGAGTTTGGTCCTGCCTCAACTTGATAGACCATGCTTTATTAACTCCTTTGGGAGGTTAAGCCCTTTCTGAATGAAGACAGAATAAGAGTGATATGGAGTAAGAAGGGTGATAGAGAAAGAATGGGAGGACAAGAAAGAGGGGAAACTGTGGTTGGTATGTAAGAGAAATTTAAAAATTAATAAAAAAAGAAAGAAATGCGATCAATATGTTCAAGGGATTTCTGCACTCCTGGGTTCTTTGCATCATTACTTACAGAAACCACAAATTATAAGCCACCTAAGTGTCTACCATCTGATGAAAGAATGAGGAAAATCTGACATTCATACATGTTAGATTACCACTCAACTATCAAAAAGAATGCAATTCTGTCATTCATGACTTCATGAATGGTAGTAGATGCTTTTGTGTTTAAATAAACCAGAATATAAATACAAGGTGATATTGTTTATATGTGGATTCTGAAAATAACTGATCTGAGAAGTTGAAGCTAGAAAGGTGTTTACTGCTCTAATTTATAAGTAAATTTTAATTAACACTGCTACTTTCTTTCTTTTTATTTAGGGCTTTATTAAGTTGACCAGGATAGACTTGAATTTGTGATTCTACATCTTCATTCCCCAATTATCTGGAATTACCAACCCTTGTAACTAGACTTTCCTGAAGTTTTTAACCACAAAAATTACAAGTATTTGAAGAGACATATATTTAAGACATATATTTAAAAATTACACAATGTATTCACGTATTGAAACAAACATTGCTGGTACCACTTAAGATCTTGTTTTATGTGCTAATGAGATTATAAATGTAACTTTGAAAAATGTTTCTCTGCATTTTTATGTCTATGAGTATTTTTGTCTGCATGTATATATCTGCACCACATGCATATGTGACTTGTAGGAATTGAACCTGTATCCCCTAGAAGAACAGCCAGAGATCTTAAATACTAAGCCAACTCTCTAGTTCATAAATATATTTTTAAGAAGAAATAATAAAATATTAGGAGAATCTTGAAAAATGCTAATTCATTTATTCTTGAGGTGGCCTTGAGAGTTTGCATTTCTTACTTGCTGCCAGGTGATGCTAATCTGATTAATGACACATAATTAATTCTGACTCTAGTTGGAAGTGTTTTTTCCATGAATACATATGATATGGATACCTAGTCTATTAATTATGCATAAGTTGTACTAAGCAAATGAAATGCATAGCAGGATTATTTAACCTCAAATCTCCACCTGGCATTTTAGCAAAGTAACTCAAGCCAACAAAACAGCTGCTGTGTAATATTGAGCTCATTTTGATGGTTTTAATCGACATGGTAACAAAAGACCAACCATCCTCAGAGGAAGTCTGTTAAATAAGAACTGGGGATTGCTGAATGAGTTCCACACTCCCTCTTAGCCAAATCTGTTTACACCACAAGGCAAGAACTAGAAACTTACAGGAGAGATGCCAACCAATGAGAAATAACTTCAGGTGGTGCTAGGTTTGATGATTTGAATAGACCTCCCATAGGTGATCAGAAGAAGTTTTCTATTACCATAGCAAATATGTTCGATGCTACACTCTCAGGTAACCTTTTTTTCCTCTGCTTTTTCTAAATTACTACCATTACAGGTTGACTATAGCAATTTTTCAAGTAGATTGCATAATGTTTTCATATGGCTAACTTGCTCCCTTGTCTCCCATCTGAATCTATTTTCTTGTTCTGTTGATGAAAACAATTTTAGAGTGGGTTAGCCTAGAGCTGCGCTATATGTATCTTGAAAAATGCTTGCTCAAAACTATTGATTGTTGCAAAGTTTGCCTATAGCTAACAGCATACCCTGCAGACGCCATTGTGATTTTAGTGACTTACAACATCACTATCCACAACATCCTGTCATCAAAAACTTGTACTGGTACTTGTGGAATTTGTATCTGAATGGTACTGATTAAGCAGTTGGGCCCAGAAACTCAAGCATAAAGACTGCTGGGCATTCATATGTTTGTGCTGCAATGAGATTTACTCTAACATGGTTAAAATGGATGGGCCAACACAGTAGTGGCTCCAAAATCCAAGGTGGTGAACAACATTTATTACATAATATTTGAACTCTAATCCCTTGCTACCACTAAATGGATTTGCTGAGATATAAATCTTTAATCTTCAAAAGAATAATTATTTCTATATTTCCAGAAGTAATTCTTTGTATGCATATCCTTTCAACATGGGCAATTTGAAAATATTAGTGAATTTAAAATTTGCTGTATCTCCTTTCCTCTCTAAATTAAGTTAAAACTAATAATTGAACAAACAGCAATAATGAAACAAAACAGGACTTCTACTAAAGTCACTACATGTGGAATTTGTAACTTCCAAAGGAGATAGAATTCTAGAAGTAAAAGAATACACTAAAAAGACATTTTCATCTTGTTCAACCCAGAAATTGTTGTTTTTCCATTGTAGTACCATTTAATGCAATTTTCTTCACTTGTTATTCTGTAATAGTCCTTTTTGCCACAAGGCCCAGTGCAATTTTTTCCCTTACAATAGAAAAGATACAAAGAATAATAGCATTTTACTTTCTTAAGATTTAGTAAATGATGTGAATAAGTACAGACCAGACACTTGGCAGGTAAATTGGTTTATTAATATAGTCCTTAGTCATATGTTCCTCAGTTTGATTTGTCCTTTTTTATGCTAACACAAGTATTAAGGACTGTGACGCGCGCCCAACCCGTCCCGCAGGATAGACGGCAGCCACACGAGAATTCTTCTCNAAGCCAGCAAGGTATAGTTATTTATGATCTATAGGGACTGAGCTCCAAATGCCCAAAAATGGTAACATATTTCTCTTAGGAAGAAAGAGGAAATGAGCCATCTTGTAATGGCGACTGAGGCTTAGGGCAGCTGCCCACAAAGGACATCTAGTATCCTTATTGGTAGCAATGCTCATTTTCAGAGAAGTATTCAAGAATTATTTCCTCTGCATTGGGAAGTTTATATGCTTTATCTGACTTAATGTTGATAAAGTCTCCACAATCTAGGCACTAACAATATTGAAATTTTACAAAGGAGAAAGCTGACAGACGAGGGTATACTTTCTTTCCCAAGTTCAACAATGTAATAAAGTTTCTTATGAAGTCTATAATAAAGTCTATCTGAGCTACCCTCCCTTTCCCAGGACACTAGGTGACTTAAACATATGTCTTCTGTTAGTTATAGAAATGCAGTGGTCAGCTCACTGGCAGGTGCTGCTCCATTCTCTGCAGCTGATCATGTTCCTTTCATAGGTCACCTGTGGATTTGGCTATTTAGTGTGTAGTGAAGTCAATAGGCTTCTGCTATCCCTTGACTAATACAAATATATTGTCTCATGGCTGGTCTACAGGGTCAAGGTCAAGAAACTCCAGATCCAAACTAGAATCATCTGCATTATTAAAGAGCTATAGTACACTATAAGGCTCAAGAGACTCTATATTCACAATTCAAACTAAAGTCATTGTAAAACTAGTTTGAAAAGCAACATACTTTTACAATTGATCATAAGTTAATGAATGCACAACAGCTATTGGCAGGGTTCACTCATTTCACCTGGCTGAGTCTTCTCACTAGTGATTGGCTTTCTATTGGTCCCATTTTAAGCATGGATGTCTGTGGAACCCAAAGGCAGTCTTATTCCACAGTCATGGAGAAAAGACAGGATGTTATAGATAGGAGGATGTTCTTTTGGGGCTGACAGGGAGGCTGTGGGGAGAGCAGACCCTTGTTGGGGTCCAAATGATCTGCAGTTTCTTTCTCAAGCACCTGGGAAGAATGTGCTCCAGGACAAAATAAGGTCTGAGAAAATAACTCAGAGAAGGGGGTAAAAGATGCTGCTTACAGGAAGTGCAGAAGGAAGGATTCAAATAAGGGGTCGCAGACTGTTGATAGAGCTACGCTTGCAGGGCTATTTCTATTAGCTAGTTAAACAACGTGTAAGTAACAAACGCAAAACAGAAATTGCTCAGTCTTGAAGTTAACCCACAGTCTTGTGTCTTTGACTACCTACTGCATCGGTCTGGGGAGCTAGCCTCCAGCCATACATGGCTTTGAATGGAGTCCACAGAGTTGGCCTAAACAAAGACTTTTCTGTCTGAGGGGAATTACAGAAAAAGATACACAGTCGCTTGATGACTTCCTTCCTTATTTTCTGCTGTCTCGTGTTCTTTCAATGTTCTTTCTCTACTGTATGCATTTTTCTACAGCTTGCATACTCCAACCAAGGTTTTCAGGCATTGTAGGAATTGCAATATGATAGCATTTTTTTAAGTGAATGATTATAATGAATACAGGTGTAGTCAGGGGAGGCTCTTTGTTTCCCGGCTGCCCACACTCTTGAAATAATCAGACAGAAATCTGTATCAATTGCAGTACTGTTTGGCCAATAGTTAAATGCATTACTGACTAATTCTTACATCCTAAAATAACCCATCTCCAGTAATCTGTGTATCACCAAGTGGGTAGAGTTCCATCCCAGGAGTCTGTCTCCAGTGAGGCTACATGGCTTCTCACTGACTCTGCCTTCTCTATATATCGTTTTCAGCCTGGCTATATTCTGTTAAGCCATTGGCCAAAAGTGGCTTCTTTATCCGTTAACCAATTAAAGCAACACATATTCAGAAGGACTTCCCAAACCATACAGATAAAAACATGTTTTTCATCTCCCTTATATGATTAAACTTTTTATATATTACAAGTGAAAAACAAATTATCCCAAGAACCCACATATATTCACAACCAAGCAACATGTTACGGGTTAACTGTGTGGGCAAGCAAAGGACTCTTCTCAGTTTTAGGTCTTTTATTGGCAGGCTGCATTTTGCAGTCACAAAGTTACTTTTTACATATCTTGAAAGGTAATCTTAAACTTTTACATATGAAAAAGACTCCACCAGCCCTATTTTAAATCTTTAGGGTACATACCCACTCATTAATAGTTTTTTATTTGTTTGTTTGTTTTAATATCAGGAGTTTGAGGGCAGAAATGGTTATAAAGAATTAATCATCACCTTTGGTCATCAGCCAAATCAAGAAAGGTTCCGCAGCCAATGATAATAGGCTACTTTGTTCTTGTTCCTTCACTTTAACGAGTTCCTCATTCAACTCTGTGCCTCTCTACAACTTTAGACTGTCTTCTTGGGTTTTTCATGTCAAAGCTATTAAACAAAAATATTTTCATCTAAGTTTACTACTTTTAAAGCTTTGTTTCAGATGTGAGGAACTCTGAAATCTGCTAACACATCTCCCAACATTAAGGTTAAAGGAATTAAACTAGCTGGACTACCGGACTCAATTGTTAATCATTAACTTGAACTACAGTCTATGCAGCTCTTTAGGTGAAGCTCACAGGCCCTGGCTGTGAAACATATTCTTGTATTTAATTTTATTCATCAAAATTCTGTATAGGCTGTCATTATTATTATCAATTTAGACAGTACAGCTTAGGAAGAGTTTGTCTTCTTTCCC
>LOEQ01002415.1:9098-22027 GCA_001685075.1 Bramus lutescens | reverse complement strand
CCCCCCCCAGCACCCGCCCCATCTGTTCCTTTCACACAGTTCCGTCCCCAACTCACCCATAGAAGAGTTTGTCTTCTTGACAATCCACAGATTAAAATGCCCAGTAGAATGGGATGTCTCCATGAGATAAACACTCTACGTACAGGAGGTGGGGATCTTCCCACACTCATAGCATCAATAAACATGTAAAGGCACAGCAAGCGCAAGAGACATCTGGGGTCTGTAGTCCTGTGGCCTTGCCTAAACAAGATTCACCCATCAGAAAGTTGCTTCCTGGCTGGCTGACACCTCGAACTTCACTTGCCACCTGCTGCTCCTCTGACATGGCCCCATCATCTACCATTATCCTCCTTTCCAGGATTCTGTGATGACCATGACTGTGAAGTTAGTGGCAGATCCCCTTTCACTTTGTCACAGAGTCTAGGTTTCCTCCCATTGCAATAGAACATACTGTCACTCACCCTACCACCCAAGAACAATTCATTTTGTGAGGGCTTCTGGGGGGTCTATGAAGGCTCTGAAATAATGGAGTTACTTTATTATAGTTTTCTTATGTTTAGTTTATCTGGGCAACTCTTCCTTTAATTACTCCCTCTCCACCAGTTGACAGCTTGTTCTAGCTCACTTCTGCCTCTTCTACATTTAATTAATTGATAGCAATTAAACTTTACATGACTGAGGAATTCGTTAATAAGCATGGTGATTAATTTTGATTTAAAAAGAAATTAAAATTTTAAATGAACAAATGTACAGACTGTCGAGGTCTAGCCTCGGCTCAGGTTTACATCCTGAGACAGAGAAGGAGTTTTGGCACAAGGAAAAACTTTGAACACCACATGGATTGCACTCAAGGGACTCAAAATAGTTTGAACTGTTTTTATTTATACTTAAACAGAGATAAAAAAAAAACAGCAGGGTTAGATAAACAGCTCTAGTATTGGCTCTTCTTTTTTACTTTTAAGAAAGGCATCATATATAAAGAAATACATCGTAATTTTTATGACCGACCCATTGTTTTCCTTTATGCTTTTTATTTTGTTATACTTGTTTGTTTGTTTGTTTGTTTGTTTGAGGCAGGGTTTCTCAGTGTAGCTTTGGTGCCTGTCCTGGAACTAGCTCTTATAGATCAGGAAGGCCTCAAACTCATAGCTCATAGGTGGAGTGTCGCTAGTAGCTTGGGGGTCCAGTGGATGTGGTTGCATTTTGTGGGAGCCTACCCACAAGAAATGCCCTGCTGGCTGTCTAGAAAAGCCAAGGGAGTTGGGAGAGGGGCCTAGGGATTTGTCTCATTGTGGAGGTCCTAGAGAGTGGGGTGTCTTACTGCCTGGCTTAGTCCCCTCAGTACTGGAGCACGCTCTGAAACTTTTTTTTTAATTTTGTGTATGTATGTCTTTTTTTTTCCGCAGAACTGTGAGACCAGGTTAATGTTTTAAGTGTTATTTTTTCATATTTATATAACTGTCTCCAAAAATTTTCAAGAATTAGAAGTTGTAGTTAGTAATTACAGATAAGGGATTTGAGAAGCAATAGTACCTTATGAAAACTGGGGGAAAATACTCAAGAAAGAACAAAATTTCCAGGGGAAATTACAGCTGTTGCATGTGCGACTGACAAAATAAAACTAAAAACTGCCCAAAGAATCAACAGTATAGTGAGAGAGAAAATAGCCTGCAAGCTGTAAGAATTTTGCAAATTTTTATGCTGTCCTGTGGACTAGTGGTCCTTGCCAAGTGAGAGTCCATTTCTACTGGTGCCTTGCTCCAAGAAAACCCACTGGACAGGTAGTCACATGCTGATCTGAGGTTAGGCTGTACAGCTCCTGACATCTAACCCTTTTTCATTTTTTAAAATATTGAAGCAGATGTCACAGGTCATAGCACTCAAGGCATAACTCAAATGTCTGATGATGACTGGAAAAAGAATAACACAGATAAAAAATAATCCTACTGTGTGTAATGCCCATATTAACAATACAAAACCTAAAATCTTTAGAAGGAACAGATTGGATAGAAGGAAGGAGGGGGGCAACAATATCTTCTGTAGAAGACATTTGTAAGTGAGCATGTGTGATAGTAGAAATCTAATGATGTAAATCATGAACATCTAAGTCAGAACTGTATTAATTTTTTAAACATGTTCCTGAATCTGTTTTCAAGTAAAATCAATGTCATTGTATGGCAAAATCCATTTATATGCAGCATGACAGGAGACCCCTGGTTTGACTTTTTATTTTGAATTTGATTGCACATGTATATTACAGCTTCTTTTAAAACATTTATCCTATCTGTTACCATTTATTTATATTTTTGTTGAACAAGTATACAAGAAACTTTTGGGATATATTATTAACATGATCAGCTGTATACTCTGCTATACCAGAGCAGTGGTAGATGCTACTACAAAAGCTATAATAGATATTTTAATACAATAGGTATTACAATAGAAACCCAAAATCAAAGCTGTAACAAATCTCTTTGGATGAGAACAATCCTAAGAAACAGTCTTCCAGGCATAAATACCAGGATCATTAAATCGGAAGGAATTTAAAAAAAAAAGGAGGTTGTCTAACAATTAGGAAATTATTTGGAGTAAGAGTCTGATCAAATTAGTAATAACACAAAACAGGAAATACTGTAAGTGGAATTTGATATTGCAGTATGTAAAGACCAATAATCTCCATTTGTCAGCACAGCCAAAGGGGTAGTAACACAAGCCTGGAGGCTGCTTATGACTGTAGAGGACTACAGAGGCCTTTTAATATAAGTATACTTACTGGCTGCAAAAAAAAATCTATATAAATGTTTTTGAAGAACTGGATGAGGTGAAGTTTTGGGGCAAAAAAAGAAAAAAAAAAGGAGAATCCATCCAGGTGAAAACCAGTGATTGTCTGATTGCTGAAAATTATTTATTTCACTGAGGAAATCTTTGTTTATTGGCAGTCAGATGTTGTGTATAATCATGGGCAGAACTAGAAACAGATCAGTCATAAGTAATTTAATCTTTGATATCCTTAGGGGAATACACAATATCCACAATATCTTTATCAGAAAAAAATACACAAAGAAACCAACTTGGAAATCTTGCAATAAGAGCAAGAGTCTCCCACAAATGATTGTATTTGCCCTGGGGCATGCAATCATGAACACCTTGGAGACGTCTTTCTTTTCTTTTTTTCTTTTTTCTTTTCTTTTTTTTTTGTAGTAGTCAGTTGAATGGGGAGGGTATTATCATTTCTTCAGACAAAAGAGAAAAACCAAAGATCTTTTTTATTAATTTTTNTTTTAAAAAAAAATTTAGGGGAGTCAGCTACCAGTGTCCTGTAAGAGGGGGAAACACATCCAGGCTCAGGAGTATTATCAGCTGCAAAGCAAATAGCAAGGCATCTGCATGTCCTGTGTAGTTAAGAAGATCAGAAATGTAGGGTGAAACAGAGGTGGCTCTGGGACATAAGTCTAGAATTGTTCGTGAGCAGCACATATTGGTAATAAAGACAGTAGCATCGGCACTAAGAGCAGAGCAATCACAATCAAGCATAGAGCGGGAGGAGAAGGTTTATTGTCTTGATTAATCTCAAGACTCTCAGTCCTATGTTACAGGTCTGGAACTTAAGCCCTTTTGTTGAATGAGTGACAAGGGATGATGTAATTGTCGATTTCATGTTGACATTGGGGTGTCACTGGGGATCCAAAAGCTGGAATGTTGACCGAGCCCAGGAAAAGAAGGCAGTTCTACCCACTCTCCAGATTCTGTAAGACCAGCTGGGGCTGGGGACATACACACAGCAGTCGGAGCAGTCTGTAGTTTTTAATTGATTGGAAAACTACTGGGACAGCTATATATTAAGGGCAGGAAATAAAGTTAAGGACTCCTGGGGGGGAAATTTTTAGGTGTATATTTGAAACTGTCAGGTCCACAGTCCTGGTGGCTGGGGGAGGGGTGTTCCAAAATCAGGGAAAGGTGAAGAGGTCCCATCTGCCCAGAAACAGACAGGTGGGGAAACAGGTTGTGGATTGGCAATACTTGTCTGGAATCCATTTTGTTCCATGAAAGGTGGATTCTAGTCGATCTCCTGAAGCATATAAGAACCTTTGATTTTTTTTATTTAATTTATTTATAGGCAAAATTTACAAAAAATTCACGTTACCCTTATTATTGTTTGTAGTTTATGTTAAAATTTACACTGTAGAAAAGGCAGTAGACTCACATTTTTTTGTCATAGTAAAATTTGTGAACCTAAAACTAATTTTGGTTAAAAGAGTGAACATTTTTTAGAAGACTGGGGTATATACATTAGACAAATGTTCTTAGCACAATGAAAAGTATTGAAGCATTTTTTACTCTATAGTTAGTAAACAACTAAAGGGAAATTTAAAATCTTGAGCTTGTGACTATAATAATGGTCAGTGCTTACCAGAGCTAGATTAATACCTTATCAGAACTTTGAACCTCTGAAATTTTAATATAACAAAAGCATAGTGAGGGAAAGAAGTCTGAAACACTTTAGTGCACCTTAAACCATTTTTATACCCTTATAAATTATATCCATATACCTTAAAACATCATTTTAGACCATCATCACCCAAGCCTTCATATTCTCAGACATCTATAACTTGTACTTGTGTACCTTAGATTGTATTTTTTAGACCTTAAAACAATTTTAGTTCTCCATAGCTTGTTTTTATATCTTTAGACCTTGTATAAGCTTCACCTTTTTTTTAATCCTGCAGTTTACTATGAGACAGAGGTGGTTGATTATTGAAGTACATACAGTAAAGCAATCAAAATAAAACTTTCAATTCTAGATACGTCCATAGAGAGACTGGCAAATTTATTGATCTTTTCATAGTATAAGATAAGTGAAAACAGACTCAGCAAAGAGACAAAAACTAGCTACACCAAGGGTGAAAAGGGAAAAGATTTATTCCTAACTACCAAGACTGCCTCCCAATAAAGCTAGGGAAAGACTTTTATAGTTAAATGAGAAATGGAAACTGCAGATAGTTCTTGAGTGGGGGAGAAGGAGTCCCAGGAAAGAGCTGAGAACAGTGATGAGGAAGCAGAGGATGTAAGTGTCCTGGTAACAAGAATTTCACATTGGGACTTCTCCAAACGGACTGAAAGACCTGTCAGAGAGAAATGCCCCAAGTCACCGAGGAGAGGATCCCTTTCCACATTATGAGGGCCCAGTAGGACAAGAGGAAGCCTCCTGGCAAGCCAGAATGACTATTACAGCAAAAGTTAACAACAAGCAAGGTAGAGGAGAGGAGGGACAAGTGGTTAGAGCAGGAAGGGGCAGAAACAGCTGGAGAGATAAATAAGCAAATCTTCTCAAGTGCTGGGATTAAAGTAGGGGTATGGGATCAGCTATTGGAATTTCCAGTTTAGTGTCAGCAACCTGTCACAGCACTCTCGACACTGTCAGCAAAGCTTGCTTTGCTAATTTCAGCCAAGTAGCCATTCCAAGCCATTTTTCCCACAGCCATAAGCATTTTGTAAGTTAACTCCTTTTATTTTTCCCCAATGAATCATGTTGCTCGTGGGCCTGATGCACAGCAGCAGGGCATTCCACCCGCCGCTTTTTACATTGCTCAGGGAATCATGTGGAGTGATTGATTTACAGTCGGGCATTGCAGGGAGTGCCAATCAGAACTAGGCTACCTTGTCTCTCTCTTAGATCCTGAATGAGATAACAACAAGTGTGCTCCTTCAGTAGGAATCCAAGGGCAAACTTTCTGAATAAACTATAAAAACTCTACAACTTGGCTAGTAGAAACTTTTAAATCTATTGTTTTAACCATATGTTTAATAATATTTGTGGAAAGGGCAAGTTCTTTTGAACTACGCTGTTCCATTTCTATTAGAAGAGGGCACTTGCTTCTGAAAAGATTTTGATTACCTACCTGTCCTTCCCTAAAATCAATGTCTCTCTTGTAGGGTTTACAGCACCTTTAGACAGGACCCTCTCCCCTTCATTCCCAGTACATACCATCTTAAGGTCCCTGTTGGGGTGCCACCATGTCAAGGTCCAGCTGTGGCTCGAGTTCAGGTCCTGAGACAGGGAAGAGATGTCAGTGCAAGAAAAAAAACTTGAAACTCCCCCCCTCAAGTGGTTTGTACTCAAGTGGCCCCAAATAGCTCTAGCTGTCTTTATTTATACTTGAGCAGAGTTTTTCTTACCAAGGTTACATGATCAGCTTTATTATTGGCTTTTATTTTTTACTTTTAAGAAATACATACTTTAAGAAACACAACGTGATCATTATGAACACCCCCATTATTCCCCTTTCTGTACTCCCAAACACACTTTCTCACAACCTACAAAATCTTATTCTAGACAAAGAGTTTAGCATTTTTGAGGTCTTAACCGAATATCAAGTCAGACACATACTGTTCTTAAAGCACTTACGTCAGTTGGCAGCTATCTGTTGTTACAAAGTTAAAAAAATAATAGACATGGGTACAATAGACAACAATAGCCAAACCTCAATAATTATTTTATGCCTTAAAGATATGTCTTCATACAGTTCCTTTGCTGCAGGAAGGTGCTAGTTCTCAATCTCTCTGTAAAGGCAGACTTTGACAAGGCGCTCTCTCACCATCCCACTACACCATTCTTCTCCCACCAACACAAGTTTCTACGTGTGATAAAAATGGATCTCTTCATCCCATATTTCACAGTGTATTTTCTAATTGGATTATACTAGATCTTATCATTGATTCTATATGCTTGGTGTCCAGGGAACTTACTCTCAACAGCTGGTACTATGTGTATTCCTGAGGCTTTCTGCCTACTGTGTGTGTGCATGGCTTCCTCTCCTTTCTAGACCTGTGAGACATGGTTAATGTTCCAAGTGTTGGTCTCTCATATGTACCTTCTTGTTTCTGTTGAGACAGAAAAGTTCCCAGGATTGGGAGTGGTAGTTAGTAATTCCAGATGAGAAGTTTGAAAAGAATTAGCCCCCTGCTAAATCTCCACAGATTTTTCATAGAAAAATACAACTGTTGCATGTGGCTAACAAAACAAAACTAAAAACTGCCCTAAGAATCAACACTATATCTTCTTCCCTGCTCCCATATCCACTCTTCCTCCATCTCAACCACCTCACTCCCCCAAGCTCTCCCCAACCCTCCCATTCTGCTTTCTCTCTCCCCCTCTCCCCTTTCCTACACCCCATCCCAACCCCCACCCCCATGCGTCTTAATTAAGGGAGCCATTTTAGGGTTGACAAGAGACTTGGGGGAGCTTCAAGTAATGTCTGCTGCCCTAATATATAAATAGTAATTATCACTTTTACTTTGAAAAGTGATCCTGGTTTGACAAATAATTAAGCAGGCATCTAATTATGGTGTACACCATTTTATTTCTTTATGGTTAATGTATGTCTATTCCTCCATTAGAATGTAATTTTCTTAATTAAAGAGATGGTGGTTTTTTTTCACTTTATTAAACCATATATATCTAGCAAATGCTTGAATTTTAATGGCCACTTTGTGCAATGAGTGAACCATGTACTAGTTCTGCATTTAGAGAAGAGATTTTTTGAACTTGTATCAGGGAAAGAATATGAAATCATTAAGTAAGTAAGCAGCACAGAACCATTATATAAGAAAAGAGGAACTGGGGAGGTTTCTCAGGGGTTAAGAGCACTTGCTGCCCTTGCAGAGAAGCTGGGATGGATCCCTATCAATCACATAGAAGCTCACAACCATCTGTGATTCAAATACCTGGGTATCCACTGCCCTTTCTGGTTTCTATTGGTACTTCACAATGCAGTGCACAAACATAAGTGCAGGACAAACACCCATTCACCAAAAATAAAAATAAAGGTCAAAAAATGATTTTCATGAAATTTGCTCTTTATTTTTCTCACCAATTTATTTTTTATACTCCTGCTATTCTGACAGCATCCTTAAGAGTCTGAAATATCCAGGAGCTGAACTATTCAGGAATTATAACACTATAGACAATTACATTACCTCTTTACTCATAGTTTCTTCATTTGTAAAATAAACACTGTGACAGTCCTGATTTCTATGATATGGTTAGTAAATAAATAATTTAAACGAAACTCTCAACAAGTCATCTATCAAAAAGTAGCTTTTAGGATTGTTTTAAAACAGCAAAGGATACACTATGAACATTTCATCTCTCAGTTTCAGTAACACATTTGACAAACCTTCATATTATTCCTTTCAGACAACATGAAATGTGAGCTGGATGAGAGAACGATTATGTGAATCAATGCCGTTTGAGCGACTATGGTTCCAAAGTATTGACTAATGGAGTCTTACCATTGTGAAGGAGATAGACTGCAGACATCTGCTCTCGGGCCTTTCCTGTTCAATAGTTTTATCGATCAAACTAAGAACGCCATAAAATAACTCTAATTTAAAAATGACCTGAAGTTCAGAAAGACAGCTAGCACATAAAATGGCAAAAAAAAATTCATATGGAATTAAATGGAGAAGAAAATCAACTGAAACTAATGAAATATTTGTATTTAAAAAGTAAATGTGTGCATGTTCCTTATGAAAAAACTGAATAGAAGAGAAATTCTAGTGGGAGATATTTATAGATTATATTTGTTTGAAACTTGAATTGAAGTAGCTGACAATAACAAAATGACCAAAATATACAAACATTTAAACACAATCCAAGATAGGTACTACTGATCAATTGGCTCCATGATGAGTTTTGAAACAAGGACTATTTTAAAAAACAACCAGTCTAAAATAGTTAGTGCAAATTTGTTAGGCTTTTCCATTGACATAATGTTAAGTCGGCTACACACTGGAGTCACATCTGAAACTACCTAAGAAGTTGCTTTCTGATGAAGAAGCAATGACGGCCATACCAGTGCTGCATACCAGAGGGTGGATAGCAATGTTTAATCAACACAAATGAGGTGGACTCTATTAAGGTAATGAGAGGCAAATTTCAGGTGGCAATCAGGATGCCAGGTCCATTAGGAACTATGACAGTACACAGAACACAGTGTTGTGAGGTAAAACAAATACACAAATAGTCATCTGGGGAATTCTCAATCTACATAACTAAAGGAAAACAAAAGCAAATATTCAGAACTGAGCATGGCTGTCCCAATAAGATGTCCCAAGTCTAACTGCTTGAGAACATGGGCCAATTTGATACCTGAGCCCCACTTGATGAATGAAAACCCAATCTCACATATAAAAAAACACCTACATCACCACATTAAGTTCGTATGATTACAATTCTTGCAGTTTTACCAAAAACCATGGTTATTCAGAATGGAAAATGCTCAGGCATTTCCAAAACCAGAAGAGATAAGGTTTGATAGTTGAGAATTGCAGCTGTGGCTACCTCACTAGAGAGTATGTAAAAAGAGAAGAAAGGTCCTCCATAGGAACCATGTAAAGACCTAGCAAGAAGCCAATGAGTGATCATTTTGTTTGTTACCCAATTACGTTAGTGGAATAAAATATATCAGAGATGGCAAAAAACTCCATTCTGATTTCTTTGAGGAGTGGGAGCTATTACCACCAAGACTCTCCAACGGATTCATGTGCTCTATCCTCACTTATCACAAAACTGAATAAAATAAAGAATCACATCTCAGAAGAGATGGGAGAAACAAGTCATACATGTCAGCACCTGAAAGATATAGAGATTGTGCCTGCCATGGTGATTCTGTTTAATTCACCTGTCTGTGCTGTGACAGTAACTAAGTGGGTCCCAGAAAATGACAGTGTACTCTTAAAATAAATCATGCCCTCAAACTACTGTGCAGATGTGCGATATCCCTGCTAGAGCAGATTAACACAGCCTCAGGAACAGAACTGTAACTCACTGGTGTCTATGCACTCTGTTTTCTAAGATTATCAGAAAAAGGAAGCATGCTCTCATTCAATAGAAGAATCAGTGGTATATATATATTTATTTAATATANATTTAAGTTTGCCTCCAAAGCTATTCCACCATTCCTGTCTTCCACGTTTAGGCATCCTGAAAAATACACTGTCCTGCTTTAAGCATGGCAATATCGCAGTAAGAGGAGAAAAGAAGAAAAATTTAAAATATGGCATGTGTCTTGAACACTCTGGCCAAATAAATGCACCCTGTGTGGTAGAACATAAATTTGACTAAATTCATGTGCTCACCTCATTAGTGCTTTATTGTGGTTCCAAGATCAGGAGCATATTGCAATGTTATCTCTCAAAGCAGAATTTATTGTTTCATATAGTATATCTCATTATGAAGAGGTAGGTGTCACTGGATACTAAATACTAGAGAATAAAACTTATCCTTAAAAATATGGTTTAAATATATTTACCAAATGACATGTAAGAAATATCATCAATTTTTAATGAGCCCCAAGAGAGAGAAGTACTTGGCTACAGAGTTGTGTGTGATGTAAGTAGCTAGCCCTATAAAATGGACTGAACAGAGTTTATGATGCTACAATTTCAAAGCAAACAAAATTTTGCTGTCTCAATAGGAGACACCAAAAACCTTGTCTCAATGGAACACCCACAACCAAGACTCCTGATGTTCAACAGCAGAACAGTTCCATCTCCATCATGGAACCACTACTGTAACTAATGGGCTCCAGTGGAAAGAGATAAGGAGAGCACACACAAGAACTTCAATATCATTTACTATTGGGTAAAGCAAGCCATCATTAAACAAAGATGGCATATAAAGGACTGGACATTACAGATATCATGCAGATCTTACAATCTTCCCAGACCCTTATGTCACCTACCATTGTATCGTTGGCTTGTTTTCCTCAACACGCAACTGAGGAGGAAAAAGAGCAAAATTGGTACATGATGCTTTGACACCACATAAGACAAGTATCAAAACAAAAGGACTACTGCATTATAATCCTACTTGGTGGATTCTACTTTCTGTCCTAAAAAAGGAAGCAGAGATAACTTTTCTAAAGGGCAGTGTTTTGATCAGTACATCTGGCAGTGTTTTGTATAGGAAATAGCCTGAGATAAGAATAATTAGTAATGAAATCTCATGGGTAGACTGGAGGTGGGGAATGGGAGAATGAGGGATCAGGTTTGGGGGTGGATGGAGGGGAGCACTACTGAAAGAAATGACTGGAAAGAGGAGTATTTAGGTATCAGGTAGAAAGCTGATAGAAGGGAAACTTCCAAGAACCTATAAGGATGACCCCAGCTAAGCAATAGCTTAACTAAGCAATAAGACCCTAGCAATAGCAGAGACATAGCCTGAACTGACCATCTCCTGTGACCAGGCAAGACTTCCAGTAGAGGGACTGGAACAGCAGCCCAGCCACATAACCTTTTACTTATAGTCTGCCCTCCCTATGGGATGTGCTGGAGTAAGGATGGTACAGATACTGTGAGAGTGGTCAACCAATGGCTGCTCCAGCCTGAGATTTATGGCAATAGAGGGAACCTACCCCTGACACTGACTGTGGTGCCAGGCTGGATGGTCCAGAGTCCTAAAACAGAACTAAACATGAATGGAGAAATAATTGTAATCTACTATATTCATAGATTGGTTCCTGTCGCAATTGTCATCAGAGAGCCTTCATCCAGTAACTGATGGGAACAGATGCAGATACCCACAGCCAAACATTAAGCTGAGCTCAGGGATTTTCTTTTAATTGCACAATACTTTATTTTATTTTTACATACCAATCCCAGTTTCCCCTCCATCCTCTCCTCCCACTCCCCCTACCTTTCCCCCACCCAACCCCCATCCACTCCTTAGAGAGGGCAAGGCCTCCCCTGTGAAGTCAACAAAGTCTGTCCCATCACCTCATTGAGGCAGGACCGAGGCCCTCCCCAACTCCAACCCCAATCCCGTGCATGGACTGAGCAAGGTATATCTCTGTAGAGAGTGGCTTATACAAAGTCAGTTCATGTATTAGGGTTAGATCCTGGTCCCACTGCCAGCTGCTCTACACACTGTCCAAGCTACACCATGTCACTTGCATTCAGGGAGCCTAGTTTGGTCCTATGCAAGCTCCTTACTTGTCAATCTGGAGTCTGTTCTCACTAGCTCAGGTCAGCTGATTCTGAGGGTTTCTTGACCCCACTGTACATTAGTAATGCTCCTCCCTCTCTTCGACTGGACTCCAGAAGCTCAGCCCAGCAGTTAGTTGTGAATCTCTGCATCTGCTTCCGTCTGTTTCTGGATGAGGATTCTAGCTTCTCTGGAGTTGTGAACTTTAGTTTGTTTATATTTTGCTTTATGTTTGATATTTGCTCATGAATAAGTGCATGCTGTATTTGTCTTTCTAAGTCTGGGTTACCTCACTCAAGATTTTTTTTCTAGTTCCACCCATTTACCTGCAGATTTCAAGAGGTCATTGTTTTGTACCACTGAGTGAGCTCAGGGAATCTTGCTGAAAGAAGGAGCAGAGATTGTACAAGCCAGAGGGGTAAGGACATCACAATGAAATAAACAGAATCTGTAGGCAGACTGCTCATTTGTTTCCTGGCTGCCCAGATGCGAATAATCACACAAAACTATATTAAATTACAACACTGTTTGGATAGCTTATGCATATTTCTATCTAACTCTTACATATTAACCCATTTCTAATAATCTGAGAATCACCAGCAGGGTGTAGCCTACCGGTAAGGTTCTGGCTGGCAGTTGGCTTCTTTCTTCTTTGACAGCTACAGGGCATCTCTCTGACTCTACTTACTTTCTCTCAATATATCTGTTAGAACTTCCCACTATTGGCCAAAACAGTTTTATTCACTAAGCAATGGTAATAAACATATTCACAGCATACAAAGGGGAATCCCACATCAAGAGTCACCTTATCTGGGCTTATTTATAGGAGCACATGGAGTATGAACTGGCAAATAGCGAGCCTGCATGGGACTGACCTAGGCCATATATACGAGATACACACACATATATATTGGAAACACACACACACACGTATGTGTATATA
>LOEQ01002414.1:388248-410365 GCA_001685075.1 Bramus lutescens | reverse complement strand
AAAAATGTGACATAAAATGAAGAAGAAACCTAGAGTCAGAACTGAAGTGAGTTTTAAGAGAATATATAGCATCTATTCAATATGAAAGTCAATTTGTGATGAGTGCCATACGTAATACTTTGCATGAAGAATATTGTTGAATCATGGCTTTTAGATATGATTTAAAACTCCATTTTAGCTTAGATCAATGGTTTTATTTAGATCTCAAGCTTCATTCACTATTTTTACTATTGAAATGACTGATAAAAGCTACACACATGACATTCTGAACATGTGGGTTAGTTTTCAAGGTATTCAGCACAGCAGGTTCCTTGAAGGATAACTGCTGGACAATGCACTTAATGTGGAAGAAGCAGGATCAAAAATCTTTTATCCTGGTTTTTAAATATGAAATGTTTTCTAGGGGATCATGTGTGGAAGCCCAAATACTCAGCTGGCAGAGCTATTTTGGTTCTAGAAACTTTAGAATCTGAGGTCTAGGTAAAGAAAGTAGGTCTCTGAGGTCTGCCCTGGGGTTCCTTGTTCTTGTCTCCTTGATTTCTCTCTGTTTCTGTCCCTCAGGAGCTGTAGAAGCCGCATAAAGGTGGGAAATACACATCCTGTATAGTGTTGTGCTGACTTTGAAGTTTTTGAATGCTGATGAGTGAAAGGTAGCAGCTGAAAGACGTAGGATTGCAAAAGGGACTGCAGAGTTAAACCAGCTTAGATACTTTAGGGATGCCTTAACTTTGAAAATGGATTTCAGAAAATGTATTGCATTGGGGCAGAGGTTATACTTTTGTTTCTGTAGGAAACAAAAGACTGTGGGTTCTTTCAAGGTTAATAGAAACCGCATTTGATTGGGGGAAACCTCCTAAAAATCTTGGTGACAGACATAAAGAAATAAACCAGAAAAAACTATAAAACAGGCAATACATATACTGATCCCTTTGTCTGGGACAGTTCTGAGACTGGATAACAAATGTTACAACTAGTTTTCCTAGGACTTGACCATTGTCTCAATTTTCTCAGGATCTGTTGGGGTTGCTGTTGCCCTCAGACAACAGAAAGACAACTAGAGAAAACAATGCCCCCATTCCCAAGATGTGGGGTGGGTGGTTTTTGGTCATTCAGTGGATTATGGATGTTTGCCATCTTTTGGGGGGATATAGAAACATAGCATGAAAAGACAACTATTAACTGAAAATATTTTACATTGGTATGGATTTTTGTATATTGATAAAAATTTAAAGTTATTTTGTTATATTGTATATATGTTTCTACTCTTATTTAAGGGATTTTTGTATAGTGATACAGATTTTAAGTTACTTTTGTTATAACACTATGTATATATTTCTCTATTCTTATTTAAGGGATTTTTGTATATTGATACAAATTTAAAGGTATTTTTTATTATAACATACTGCATATATGCCTCTACTCTTGTTTAAGGGATTTTATATATTGATACAAATTTAAGGTTATTTTTGTTACAATATACTATAAATATGTCTATAATCTTGTTTAAGGTAGTGTTCCTATACAGTTCATTTAAAAATATAAGATAAAGTTCTAGTCCTTGAAAGCTATTATAAACCATTTAAGATAATTAAGAAACTCGGGTTAGTAGTTAGTCATCTATAAAAATCAAAGTTGTGGTTCTGTTAGTTATATTTTCAAGATCATACACAGTATATTTTAGATAAATAAATGGTCTTCAAAGACCTAAAGAATATAGTATTTAAAATGTTTTGTTAACATAGGGCTTTTCATGACAGTGAGATATGTCTGCTCCTGGCAGAGCCTATATACTTAATAAAAGGATGATGGGCATCAAAGAACTTCCATATGAAGCTTGCTTTCAATGTGGTTAAACAATGACATTGTCCTTGCCTCAACTGCTGACAGTATACTATCCAAACTGAACATGCAGGACACAAAGGAAAGTGATTGCCAAACTCAGGCAAGACAGGGTGAGACAGTCCTTCAAAATTCCTACTATATATAAAATTCTCTCAGATATTCTAGGTCTGTAAGCCAAAGATGGATGACCCAACGTTGCAGAGGAACTTTGGGTCACTGTCTAGGCAGTCAAATGTCTCTATCATTTTTATAGTTTTTGGAAGTAGCTTTTGCTGCACTTCCTGTTTATTCAGGTAATACCCTTCTGGGGTCTTTGATGAAGCTGAAGGCCAGATAGTTATAGTTATAGTTTTCTTAGTTATGATAGAAAGTAAACTAGGTACAAAACTTTTTGGACTTAACAAGGTAGAATAAATAATGGAATATTTTCTCTGAATTTGCCAAATAAAAATGGACTGGATACTGTAAATGAAATTCTTACTCGATAATTATTGTAATTGTACTCAGTTTTGTTATATTAAAGTTAAAACCTTTCATTTTATTTAGACAAAAATGGGAAATGTTGTGAAATAGAATATTTGTTTAACTATGTAAAGATATGTTACATTTGTATTGTTTAACTATGTAACGAACGATGTGTTGCATTTGTTTATGATGCATTTGTTTGGCTATGTAAAGATGTGTTGCTGTTTTACCTTGCCTGATTAAGGCACCTGATTGGCCTAACAAGAAGCTGAATGGCCAATAGCTAGGCAGAGGAGGAACAGGTGGGACTGGTGGACAGAAAGAACAAGGGAGCCAGCAGCCGGACATGAAGGAAGTAGGAAAGCAGGTTGGACAGCACATAGGGTGTGTGAACCTCAAGGAAGCACATAGGTTAATAAAAATGCATTAATTTTATTTATAAAAGCTAGCTAGAAACAAGCCTAAGCTAAGGCCAAGCATTCATAGTTAATAAGTCTCTTTGTTATGATTTGGGAGCTAGCAGTCTAATAAAGCTTGCTACATGTTTTCAGTTATATTGTAAATTTCAGAACAAAAGTCATCCATTATATATTTTTGTTATGACCTTCTTTTGTGTTTAATACTAGTCATAAGAAAAGTTAGTAAAGCCTTCCTGAATCCATGAATGCACAGACAGAAATGAACAAGTTGAGTCTCAAACACCTACTTCTTGTATGACCTTTAAAGCTGAGACACCATTTTATACTCTTGACCTTAGTAGGTGTATGTGTCCTAGGAATCTCCAGGGTCTAACATGACCTCTCTATATGACTCTTAAGTGGGACACAATATAATTAAATTATCTCAAAAATAAGAGATTGAACAAGATACAACTGTATCTTTCTCCAAGATGTTATTCAATACTGTCTTCTTCTCTAGGCATTCCTACATTGATTTTATCAAATTCCAACAAACACCATCTTTCTTGGCATGGCAACTAAGTGCCACTACATGGGTGGGTGTGGTGGGTTACAGAACCTTTAACAGTGATTCCAGACATCTTCCTAACAATTCTAATTGGATTTACTCCGTTTTTTTTTTGAGTAGAAAGACACACAACTTCTAGAATGCATCTCATTACCTCTTATAGCTCATCACATGGTCTTCACATATCACCCAACAGATGTGTGTTATGGCTGTTAATGGTGTATCAGCCTGGGACAGCAGCTTGCAAGTGCTGGGAAATAACTGTATTTCTCCAAGCATGTTTATAATGAAGAGGTGGATGAAGCATACTGACAACAACAACAACAAAAGCTCAGAATTTCTCCCCTCTTGAGGACTGGTATGAAATATTTTCCTTCTCAGCAACTACGTTAGGAGGTGATTGATCTCAAACAACCAGACACACCATGTGTCTGGCTACAGAGTTTTTCATTTCTAGGTACATAGAGGCTTTATTACTCTCAGAATTAACACAACCCAAGACTTTAAAACAAGGTTATCAAAATTCAGTAGAGAAAATTATCTGCTTTAAGAAATCTGTGAGGCAGTAGGACCAGGATCAATCCATGGTGCATGAGCTAGCTTATTGGCATCCATTGCCTGTGGTGGGATTCCATACTTAGTCTTAGTGCAATGGGGAGGGACTTGGTCCTACCCCAACTTAATGTGCCAGACTTTGTTGACATCCCATGGGAGCCCTTACCCATTGGGAGGAGTGGATGGGGTTTGGGCTGGTGGTGGTAAATGGTGGGGGGAAGAGAAATGGGGGGGCAGAACTGTGGATGGAATGTAAAATGAAATTAAATAAATTAGAGTCTGTCAATGGTGACACATGCCTTTAATCCCAGCACTCAGGAGGCAGATGCAGGCGGATCTCTCTGAGTTTGAGGCCAGCCTGACCTATAGAGTGAGTTCCAGGACAGGCACCAAAGCTACAGAGAAACCCTGTCTTGAAAACAACAGCAGCAGCAGCAGCAGCAACAACAACAATAACAAAATTAAAAAGATAAAAAATGAAATCTTATTTAGAAAGGTCATATAAAACATTAAGATATTTTGATAAACAATTGAATGGATCTAGAAAACATCATATTGAGTGAGGTAACTCTGACTCAGAAAGACAAATATCATATGTACTTACACATAAGTGGCTTTTAGACAATAAAGCAAAGAAAACCAGCTTACAATTCACAACCCCAGATAACCTAGACAATAACGTGGACCCTAAGAGAGACATATATGGATCTAATCTACATGGGAAGTAGAAAAAGGCAAGATCTCCTGAATAAATTGGGAGCATGGGACCATGGGAGAGGGTAGGAGGGGAGGGGAGAGAAAAGGAGGGGAGCAGAGAAAAATGTATTCCTTAATAAAATCAATAAAAATATGCCATTAAAATAATATTAGAGTTTTTAAATTGCATTATTTTGATATCTAAAAGCTTTTTACTTTGGCTTTAAAATTTTTTGAATAGCATAGTTAAGCAATATAATTCTTCTTCTTCTTCCTTCCCTTTCTTTCTTCCTTTTTCCTTCATCCCAAGAGACTTACTGTGTTGCTCAGAGTGGCCTCACACCTGGAAACCTCCTGCCTCAGCCTCCTGAGTACTAGAATTATGCCATACTTGGTTATGCCATAATTGTTGACAAAATTCCATTTCTCTTGGATTATCATGGAGTTGAACTATTTGCATTGATACTCTGTTTTCATGTCCTACTGATGCAAACTTGGGGTACTCTGTTGAATAGATGCATGAAAATAACCACAGGTCCTTTTAAACCATCTTTAGATATTAAGGATTTACATAGTGTTTTGAAGTCTCAAAAATCTACTAGTCTCCCAGTTTCAAAAGCTCCAGTCCTTTCAGGGATCATGATAAACAATGGTAACTAACACAGCTATAGGCCTTATTGTGTTTTGTAACACCATGATACTCAGGTTTTCTCTGTATTATTTAATCTATACCTTAAAATAACTCAGAGATATGTGCTATTATTTTCGATGCCTTATATACTAAAAAGGTAGAGATTGGAAGGTTTCATTAATTTACTTAAATTTAAATAGCCAGTGAATGATAGAGCTGATTTTGAACTCCAGGTGTTCTGTTTTCCATCCTGAAGTCTCCCATACAAATAAGAGACACTCTATCTTGTAAGATATTCAAAACTATTACTTGAAAAAAAACATTCCCCATATAACTGTCTTTGTACACCGCCCTGAGATAATCTAAAACATGGCAGCTACAAGTGGTCTGCAGATACTTACCATTTCTATCTGTTGTCTGATTGATCTCTTATCCTAATAGCTAAATTATGGGCATCTCTGAGTATCACACATAGTAAAATGAGTATTATTTGACCTAACATAAATTTACTGTGATCTATGCTAAGCCATTTTCATCTGCTTTTATCCCAATTTCTTTCTTCTCTACCTTCAAATCCCTCCGCTAAGAATTTCAGCTTAGTACTCTGGCTTCGAATACACTCGCATCCATCATCATCCACCATAGCCAGCAATTCTTTCTCTGTAATCTCTATCTGCTACATAGTAAATCTCCAATGTATTTACTCCCATCCATCCCCATCCTTACTATTATAACTCATTCCAACCCAAATACAGTACGTGTCAGTACCTGTTACTCTGTTGCCTGTTAAGACAGTTTCCTGGTTCTCTATACAAAAGATTGATACTAACATTTCAGCTTGGCACTTACGCTCTCCCCGATACAACCATCAACCTGCCTTTCAAACCTCATCTACTATTGTCATTCACATAGCCACCCTTGGGATTGACAGATCACTGTTTGGGTACTCCTTTCTTGCCTTATCCATTTACTTATTTTTAAAATAGTGATTTCCATGTGCACATACGCTCATGTAAAAGATAATAAATTTTCTTAAAACAGAAACTGGTGTACTTTGCCTCCCCCCAAAATACAGTATTTGTTTTCTAGGATATCATAAATGCTAAAGCTCATCAATGTAGCCAATTTACTAGAACTTGTTGCTTTATGAAAATATACTAAAGAGATTATGCTAAGAAGATATAAATAGCACTAAGGTAAGAGGAACATATCACACATT
Organism: Bramus lutescens; assembly: GCA_001685075.1. Taxonomy (NCBI): domain Eukaryota; kingdom Metazoa; phylum Chordata; class Mammalia; order Rodentia; family Cricetidae; genus Bramus; species Bramus lutescens. Next base: position 403,991 of record LOEQ01002414.1, on the reverse strand, counting down.
TTGGTCCAGACTTTAGTTGATTATAGTTGTACCTAATCAGCAAGTTAAGTGTGGGAATTCAGATAATCTACATAGGATCATAGCCAGCAGATACTTTCAAACTAAATGATTTATAAAATTCTTGATCTTGACTATGAAGGAGGATAGGATGAAAAAATTCAACCTACTTGTATCCAGTTCATCTATCATGCCATCTATGTACATAAAAATAATTTTAGAAAGTGTGTGTGTGCACTTGCGTGCATGCTGACACACACACAGAAACATACGTGTGGATGCCCCCTTGGGGGCTGCAAGAGGATGTCAAATCCACTGGAGCTAGAGTTAAAGGTGGTCAACAAGCTGCCTGATGTGGGTGAGTAGAATTGAACTTATAGTCCCCTGCAAGAACAGTATGTACTCTGAATGGCTTAGGATTCTCTCTAGTCCTTGACTTATTAGAACAAGTAGTTATTTATTTTTACGTGCATGGATGTTTGGTCTGCATGTATGACTCTGTACTACATGCATGCTTGGTGTCCATAGAGGCCAGAAGAAGAAACTGGGTATCCAAGGACTGGAGCTGCTATGTGGGTTCTGAGAACCCAAATCCTAGTTTTCTGAAAGAGCAGCCAGTGCCCTTAACCACAGAGCCATCTCTCCCATCACAGACCTTGAATTCTTCAAATTTGCCTTTCCCCTCCCCTTTTCTGTCTCTCTCTCCCTTTTTATCTCCATCTTTATTCTCTCCTGATATACTAGATCTGTGTTAATTCTGGGATATGATTATTTGAACCGGAAGTGGAACAGATTATTCGAGGCTATACCAAAACTGGTCTTGAGAGAAGAAAACAGTTTGGAGAGATTAAGAAGAGGCTTTGGTGGAGAAGCATGGAATCTAGTTCCTAGAGCAGAGAAATGTAAGTGTAGTGCAAATACAAGTGAATGGGTGCTCTAACAAAATCTCGGCTGACAACATACTTTTCAAGAAAGTAGTCCACTTGTCTTATTCAATGTCTATTCATTATTTTGGTGTCATGAAAGCATTTTAGGAGAATGGGAATTCCTTACAAACAGAAGATGGCTTGTACCGAGAGTAATAATATTTAAGGTTGTTATGGCAATTGCACATTGGGACTTGAGTTACCTTTAATAGCTATTCACTTGCTTTTGTACTTTTGATCCACTTATGCATCCATTCATCCTCTCACCCACACATAGACTAGTCTAAAGTCCCGGAGGTGAATACTCATTAACTGTGTGAAACAGATGACGTGATGGGAGAAGAGGCACAGAGAGGAGGCAAGTCTACCAAGCAGGGAGATCCTCGCTGGCTGTGTCACTGCATTCTTTAGATGCTTGTCTGGCCCGTTTCTTCTTGGGAGTTCTCTTGCCAGCTGCCAATCATCTGTATAATCTATTATACTGACTGACAAAAAGCAATGAAATGATGCCCTTTTTTGTATAAAGCCATAATTAATAATTATTCTATCCTGAGCATGGAGCACATGGGACTCACTGTTCACGAAGACGGCAAACCTCAGGAAGGACAGGTAACGTTCCCCTTCAATGGGGTTCCAGCCAATGTCCGGGTATCCTTTGGCCAGAAGCATGGGGCAGCTCTGAAGGCCACAACCTGCCAAGTAGGTTACCACCTGCCAAGAACAGCATAAAAGTGATGAATATCTATGTATACTCAGTAGGATGACTACTGTGTTAAAAATTACAAATAAACAGAAAATAAAAAGAAAACAAGTTTCAACAAAGAAAACTGGGATCTGCTTGAGCAAGCCCTGGTGAGAAGAATGGAAATGAGCCACCATGGAAAACAGGATTAGGTGTTTTAAAAAAAAATAAAATATAGGATTACTATATGATCCCAGAAATTTCATTCCTGGCTCTATACATAAAAGTTACAAATAAGATCTTGACAGATCTACAAATTCAGAGCAGCACTGTTCCTAACTGCTAAAAATATAGAAGCAGCCTAAGTATTTCTCAATGGGCAATTGGGTAAGAAAAATATGTCATATGCAGATAATATACTATAATTACCCTTAGAGAGGAGGGGCTTCTTACAGGCTAGGCCCGCATATTGGACAATCCTTGAAGATACATTAAGTGAAATAAGTCAGTCATGCAAAGCAAATACTGTGTGACTTTAACTCAGGAAAAACCAAAGCAGTCAAAACCATATGGACAGAAAGAAAACCGGCAGTTGCCAGGGGCTGCAGGGAGGAGGGAGTTGCTGTTGAATGGGCAGAGTTTGTTTGATGAAATGGAAGGAGCGAAGAGATGAATGTGGTTCTGGCCGTGTAACATTATAAAAGGCCTCAGTGACTCTGAACTGCACACTTGAAAATGGCGATGGGAGTAAATTATGTGCATTTTGTCACAATGAAAATAGAAAACCCCATGCATTTCAGGCCAAGCTCATGTTAAAATTCCCCTTAAATGAGCCGTGAGAGCTGCATTTCTAAGAACTGAATGCTTCTGATTTCTAGAAATTAGAAAGAGCCTGGATATTTTTACCCCCACCACTCACCAAATAATTACATACTTCTTTTTTTTTAAATTAATATTGGGCCCTTTTGCTCTAGAAACAGGGATAATCCAAGGGCCCAAGTGCAGCACAGCCCCCCCTTCTTTGGGGGTATATAATTTAGTAGATTTGGAACCAGAACCTCCAGTCCACATTTGCTCGCAAGTAATCAACGAGATTATGATCATGAGAATAAATTGTCAGTTCATAGGTTTCCCCACCTCCAGAAAGAGGAAATTGACCAGTCTGTAAGCTGGTGTGATGGCACATGTCTAGAATCTCAGTACTCTGGAGTGGGAGGCAGAAAGATCGGGAATTCAAGGCATACAGAGAACCTGAAGGTAGCCTTGTGCTACATGAGGTCTTAGTTTTTTAGTTTTTTATTATTTATATAGTTTTAGGTCAGGATAGTTTATTTGTAAGCATATAAGTGTGTGGAAAGTTACAAAGATACGAGAGAGCGCCCTGTGGTGCCAAGGCTGGCCAATGCTCCCTTGACCTTGATAATCCATGGTCTTTTCGTGGTACTTGGGTAGCCAGGGGTCCTGACTCGAGCTCTGGATCAACAACACTGTTTAATGCCAAAGGCCAAGATGCTAAGATTGGGGTGGCCAAACAGAGGCAAGCAAAAATTCAACTGGCAACGGTCTCTTTGCTTTTAGACTGCCAGACACGGCTCGTGAGATCTCAGGCTGTGAGTCACAGACTCCAGATTTTTCCCACGTTTTGCCGGAAACTAGGGACAGATACCAGTAAACCAACCACTGGTGAGGACTGAACTGTCACTCTGCTTTTGACTTTGGTATTTTGTGGATATGTGGGGAAGAGGAGAATTTTGCTCACTCACAAGAAGAGAGGTGTGTGTGTGTGTGTGTGTAGTGTGATGTGTGTCATGTGTGCATGTATGTGTGGTATGTGTGTGGTGTGTGGCATGTGGCATGTTTGTATGTCTTTGTGTGTGATGTGCCTGTGTGTGTGATGTGTGGCATGTGCACATGTGCATGGTGCATGTGGTGTGTATGTGATGTGTGTGGTGTGTCTGTGTGTGTGCGGTGGTAGTGCTGCTGGTGGTGGTTGTGGTGGTGGTGGTGGTGTGTGTGTGTGATGTGTGGCATGTGTATGCATGTATGTGTGGTATGTGTGTGGTATGTAGCATGTGGCATGTGCATATGTGCATGGTGAATGTGGTATGTGTGTGATGTGTGTGGTGTGTCTGTGTGTGTGTGCTGGTAGTGGTGCTGGTGGTGGTGTGTGTGGGTGTGTAGAGCACACAGGTATAGAGAGGCCTATGTGAGGGAAGGGAGAGAGCAGAGATAGAAGAAGAGGGAACAAGAGGCGAAGGTACTGGAATATATATGTAATGAATGCAGGATGGGTAACTGGGAGGGGGAAGGAGATCAGCAAGAGGGGGACAGAAAAGAACATACCTAATCACCTGTGCATGCATGCACACACATGCACAGATACACACACACAAACACACACATACACACACACACAAACACATTTCTTTATATGGTAACAAAAGTTAATTAAAATAAAGATCCTTTTTCTGACTTTGGCTTTTACCCTAGTGATAAATTAGGGATTTAACTAGTTCCAACATGAATGCCTACTGATTTGACAAAATGATTAAAATTCTACTTATATGTTATCCTCTCCTAAAATATTATCAGTGAAAAATATCTCCTAGATGTTGCAAAATACCCTGAAGAACTAAATGAAATGAATGACTCAAATACACCTTCTGCTGAATTGTACCACCCCAGATTTATACTCTGAGACTCTAAGCTCCAGCATACGAGGACATCATGGAGGAAAGACCCGTGAAGAAGACACTAAGTAGAAAGGGACTTCTTGGGTAGTGTCCTTGTCAAAGGAGGAAACAGCTGTGCAAAGATACAACACAGATACTTCTGCCGAAGACAGGCCCTGTAGGACACAGCAAGAAGGTAGCCATCTGTAAACCAAGGAGACAGAAGCCTGAGGGGAAATTAAAGCTGATAACAGTTGATCTTGGCTTTCAAGACTGGAGAACTGAGAAGATTAACTTCTGATATTTCAGTCATCCCGACTGTGGACATGTATTACAGAGGCCCTGGAAGATGAATGTGCCCTAACACTTCAAAGTAAACGTACCCAGTTAGAAAGAAGTGACCAGACACAGGCGCGTCGTCTGCCTGCTTCACCGTGGGCCTCACTTATTATTAGTTAAACACATCTGAACCAATGTCCTAACACAGAACTTCAGGAAATTATTACTGGGAAATCATCATCTCATCTTAACAGCCTGCACATGGTTCTGCAACTTGTCCGACAGTTCTCAGTCACGAGTGAGACAGCAGGGACTTCATGACTGGTACCATCGTCCGCCTGTCTGTGTGCCTTCAGACAGATTGGGCATCACTGCCAAGAGGGCTCAATCATAACATTACTAGTCCCCCTTCTCTGCCTTCTCAACCAAAGTTCTTTGAGTCTTCTTATTCTATGTGGAAGAAACAAAGCAAAACGTATTTTAAAAATAATTTTCACCTCTGCCTCACAGATATATTTCCTAGGGTCTCCTCATCCCTCTTTGACTGTTCTTCCTGACGTTTAGTTGTTGATTTTTTCTGTGTCCCCCCTTAGGGAGCAGTGGTTCCCCAGGGCCCTGACCCCTCTTAGCAAGGATCTCACTTACCCAGAGGGCTTCAGTTTCCCTTCACGATCTCTGTCTGCAGCTCGGAAAACCCTCCTGAGCTTTAAATATGCAGCCAGCTCCTCAGCTGACATTTCCATCTGGGAACCTCAAGACACCTCTGTGCTACCCCCTGACCTTAGAGGAATGTCTAATCATTTGACATCAGAAAGTGACATTGTTAGTTGCAAAGTATGTGCTCAAGGGCTATGCAATTGAGTCACAAACATGCAAAACAACATTTCATCATATCGTAAGTGTCTGAAGTGGAGTGTTAGGTTGTTTTCACACCCCTCCTTGGGTGCATGTGAATCAAAACAATATTTGACCAATGGCTGCTATTTGTCTTCCCTAGGTCTTCTGGATCCAAGCACTCCTCACATCTGCCATGTCAATATGAACTGAAGTCAGCACCCACTTGTGCCTGGATTACCAAAGACAACTCTTAGCCGTTCTTCTCACCCCAGCTCTTGTTTCTATTCCAGTCAGTTTCTTTATTGATTGCAACCTTCAAAACCACACAGCATATTGTGTTGCTCCCCTGCTGGGGGCCTTTGCAGTTTCTGTTACTCATGGTTCTCCAGTGAGGTGCTGTAATATAATTGGAACATGCATGGGCTCTTGAGTCACTTACCGTGTAGCACTGAGGACATGACCTAATCCCATTTCTTTGCCCATAACTTCTGAGTTCTGAGTAATAATAATAATAATAATAATAATAATACAATGACTTCTTCTGAGGGTCACATGAGTTAACTTGTGGGACGCATTCAGAGTGCGACCTGGCAAACAGTGATCTCGTATGAACATGAACTTCTATTATTAATAAAGCCCGATTTCTGACCACACCCATCACCTTTCTCAGCAAGCTCTCATGCACTTGATGCTTCTGCCATGTTTGGCTTTCTGACTGTCCTAGACGGGGTGCTCCTGGCTGAGCCCCTAACACTCCATTTTCCCCAACAGTGCAGCTGACAGCTTCTGCTCATCCCTCAGTTGCTGCTTTCTCTGAGCCCATGCTCTTAAACCCGCTCACAGAGGAGTGTGGGTGGCCTTTGACCTCTTCCACTCCTTTCTCACCCTTTTGCCCTTTTCCACACATAGAACTCAGATTGTTAATCTTACCAGTCATCCACTTAAGCCAATAATTCCATGAGTGGCATGTTGGAAAATCTTCCAATCGAGTACTTACCAAAGTCCCACCATGGCCCACTATGATCATTTTCTTTCCTATAAACTTGGAACATTCCACTTAATAATTGTTAATACAGCGCCCTCAGGGAAGATGAGTACAGAAAATCAGTATCAAGCATGGAGAACTTTCTAGAGTGGTCATTCTAAGTCACAGAGCACTGTAACTTTTCAACTGTAGGCAGATTGTTACTATTAGGGACTGTATTCGCAATCCCAGTAGGGGACAGCAGTGTGTATGTGGCCAGCACATTGATTTTACAGCCTCCTGTTAGAACTATGCCATATGTGGACTCATGAATTAGATCGCACAGAACTCTTCTTTAGGGACCACAGGGATTCAAGTGATGTTCCACATAGAACAGTGACATGGGGTCTTCACATCTGAAGAACACAAATGCCCACACTCTCCTGTCCAAGAAGCTGATTATCTTTGGTCATAAGTGACCCTTGGGACCTATGGTGGTATACCAGGCACTCATATTACACCACACTTTCACCAATACAAAATGGATCTGAATGGAAACCTAGGTGTTGGTTTGTTTTTCCTCTGTGTGGCTGCAATAGAGTTATAAGAAAAATAAGATGTTGTCTCCCAAGAACCAGCTACCTTCTCAAGATCCGGTTCTTCCAAGCCCAGTGCTAACTCGTTGTTGTCCATCACAGAGGAGGCTGCCACGTCCAGTGGGGTAGACCCCCTCATCGATGGGGAAGCTGAGGATGGAGCAAAAGAAGAGAGCATTAATGCTAGCCAAGCTAGATTTAAGAGTGCAGTGCATGTATGTGGACAGGAGAGGGCAGCAAATACATTGAAACCTGGCCCACGCTACTCAGAGGCATTGGGTTCAGTTTTAGAAAAGCCTTACTTGCTGTCCTTCTGCTCATTACTGTTGGGAATACTAACTAAAACAGAATCACCCTACGGAATGGGTTGGGACCACATAGTTTCAAGTACTTTCATAACACAAAACTTCTTGGCGTCTCCATTTTGTGTGCTCAGGGGCTCCTTCATTGGGTCCAAAGGACTTGGAAAATTTTGGGGCTACCACTTGGGGTTTAAAAACAGTGTCAAACAGCACAAGTCCATATAATTAAATTAGGGTACCAATGCTTCCTGTGATACTTATTTTTGGTTTACAATTATGAAAAACTTCAAGAGACTTTTACAAAAAAAATAAACCAAAAACCAAAAACTAAGAACAAAAAACAAAAATGCAAAATCAAAAAATAACAGCAACAAAAGAAGCTAATAGCCTGAGGCTGCATTTGATAAACAAAAGGAAAGTGAGATTTTACATTTCCAGTGTATGTGTCTGTGTATCCCACAACTCATTTGGTTTATGTCCAGCATGAGGAGCCAGGCAAAAAAGTGAGTTGCTTTTCTCGCAGCAGTGCCAAACTACTGTTTCTCCATTTCCATTCTCCCTAGCTGCTCTTGGCCAGGCTGCTATGCAGCTAAGGGCAGAATTTGCTGGTTGGCTGGTGGGCCAGGAATGAATCCTGCAGCCAACTTGCCAGGAAAGGACTGGATCCATGACCTTGGTCTTAAGAGTTCTGCTCACTGATGAGTGGGCTGTGAGAGAATTTGTCCTCGGAGTAATCCTCCATTCCAGGCAGCATCTCATAAACTATAGGCCACTGGACCTGAGAGAGGAGACTGACTAGGCCCCACAGGCAGTTGGTAGAACATCTATAGAGAAATTGGAGATCACAGAAATTCTTTTACGCACTTGTTTTGGGACAGGTTGGTCTTGTTTTGCACTTACAAGCATCATGACATACATGCTGATTCTTTGCCCTTTCCTCCTAAGGAGTCAGGAGGGAGAGCGGACTGCCTGGGTCCAAAGGTAGAAGTGATAACATGTGCCACACGTACCTAGGCCCACACTGCTGTTCTCCAGCAGGTAGCTTAGATGCTCAAACATGGCCTTCTGATTTTGCCGGCTAATTCGACAGAAATAGCAAAGGAAGCGACAACAGCTAGCAACCATTTTGGGGAAGGCAATCTGTGAGCAGAAGCACAAAGTATTAGAGAGAATAATCTATCATGAGGCCTTTGTGACCAGTTGGGGCCTTAAAGGAGTCTTAGGTTGAAGTCTCACAAGCTATGAATTGTTTGGAACATGAACTTTTTCCTTACACCTCTTCTCCCTAAGATGTTTATAGGAAGGACAGAATGCCTAAGAATGAGGCTTCCAAAATTTTGGAAATTAGCTATAGTCCCCAAGACCTTTCCTTCTAAAGAAAGCATCTAACAGTTATTACCTGCCTCCTTACATGTCCCACAAAACTGCACAACCACATGGCCATTGCTTCCGGGCAGAGTGAGTAGAATATGGAAGGGTAATATCAGAAACAGGGCTGGGGAATCCCAGAAACACAGTGCCCAGCAGTCCATCGAAACTCGGGTCCTCTGGGCAAAGGGTGGGCCCCACAGTTAAAGTCTAAAAGGTGCTAGGTGATGGTGGCGCACGCCTTTAATCCAAGCACTCGGGAGTCAGAGGCAGGTGGATCTCTGTGAGTTCGAGGCCAGCCTGGTTTACAGCGCGAGTTCCAGGACAGGCTCCAAAGTTGAATATGCCCTGTTTCTGTGAACATGTCCCCCAAGTAATGTGGCCTCAGTCACTGCTCTTTTATTGGTGCTCAAGGCACTTGACACCACATACATACGAGTTAGCATGGAGGTGCAATCCTTCATCACTTGAGTTGCTTGCCTTCCTTGCTTAACAGAGGGATTAGCATATCTATGGCAAGCTATAGCTTATCCTGGATCTTACAATGCTCAATAAACAATGTCAGAATCCTAGAAAGATCTTAACTTCCCCCTTTTAGAATCCCAGGAGGAGCTCTAAGAAACAATTCTGAAGTCTGCAGTCATTGTGGCATCCAGATGTGCTGAGGGTTCTGTGGAGAGATGTAACTTTTCCAAGATGATGGATTGTGACCTGGAAGTTTAAGTTGAATAAACCCTTTTCTCCCCTAAGTTGCATTGGTCAGTGTTTTTATCACTGCAACAGAATAAAATGAGAACACCACTTATTCCTGGGATGGTGGCACTCTAGAAACTGCAACGTTGAAACGACACTCCATATTTTACCTTCAGAAGTAACGCAGTCTAGATGAGTCGGTGGATAAGATGCTTTCTGCACTGGTGTGAGGACTCAAGTTCTGATCCCTGTCACCCACATAAGCAAAGTGGGAATAGGCCCATCTATGATCCCACCATTCAGGGGGCAGAGAGAGGGGATCCCCAGAGCAAGCTGTTTAGGTATACGATTTGAATTTGTGATGTCTGAGTACAGGGAAAGACTCTATTTCCAGGGAGCAATTTAGGAAGACAGTTTATGTCGACTTTATGCCTCCATAGTATATGCATAATTGTGCATACACACCTACACACGTGCCTCCACATGCATGTGAGCATGCTCACGTATATGCATGCATACTACATATATACACACATGCAAAAACAACAAAAAGAAACCATTCATTCTAAGTAAGATTTCCTAAAACCTTGAATAAATTCCCAGCTGTACCCTATGCCAGGAGCAATACCCCCTTCTTGGATCCTTTTGGCTCTGTAAAAATCTTTCCTCCCAGGGCAAAAACTGAGGCAACAGATACCCAAGCAAGTACTCCTGCCCTGAGAGTCAAGTTCTTGCTAAGTATGGCATTACCTGTGATTTCTCTGTACCCAACACGTTCACCATCACCTCCATCACTGTCTCATGCATGCCAAGGACTCTCATTAGGTTGGGGTGCTGGTAAAACACCTTGTTGTTCATTATGTCCCTAACAGAAAAACAGGAGGGAGAGAGAATTCAGCATCTGTTGCTCTTCTGCTATGAAAATCCAAGAACAAGAACACACAAACACAACTTGGGTCGAGGAATATTAAAATGATAGGCTGAGAAAAATAATAAGAAGGCACTAGGTCATGAAATACATATGGATTCTTTTAGCTGACATCAAAAGGAGCACAAAATATTTCTAAGTGCTTTTTCTTTTTAAAATGTTTATTTCTAATGATATTTAAACGATTCTCCCCTCATTTTTTTTGCTTATAATAAATTCTAAGACCATCTAAGTCACCGGATTTTTCTTTCTCTGTGTATCCAGGAACTTCTTTTCTCCCCATGTGCTGTGCTTCTTTGTACTCAGTTTCTTAACGACAGAACTACATATTTTTCTTAAAGGAATTTTGTATTTGATACTATGAGGTTTGTGGGTACCAGTCTTCACGAATATGCAACAACATCACACCTTCACATTACTTCACACAATGTCACACAATGATGCTTAGGCAAATAAAGTTCTGAAGATGCAACAGTTGCCTGTAACTTGGCTGGAGGGAGAGGGGCTATTTCTGCAGCTCATTTCCCTCACATAAAAGTCTCTTTACTTCTATTACAATATTCCCCCCTGCAAGTGAATTTGTGGAATGCATGCATGCACATACTCTCTCTTTCATGAGAATCATCCAAACCACTTTCCTGGTCCTTAGTGATGCTTCTGTAGTTTGCTAGCCCAAGGACGGGGAGGAATGTTGCTTTTGAGTTTAATCATGTAACACTGTGGGCTGGCCAGTGAACCTCACGGCAACTCATTTTCTCTCTATGTTCTGCACTGAAAGGAAATTCCCCTGGCACCAAAGTTGCCAGAAATTGTCTTGTCTCCATAGTTCGTGAGGCAGATCCATGAGCTACTGTCATAATTTAAGGCATCTCACAGAACAGACAAAATCAATCTACAGTTTAGATTTGGGAAAAAGGGGCCAGCTGGGAATATCCCAGACGCCTCAGAAGATGCCCAGCCAGAGGCTCCAGTGATCAAATGGGTTCTCTCTCAGGTTAAGCATACTGCCCTCTCCTCCAGACTTGTTTTCATGACCCCATGAAGGCCATTTTCATAGGAGTCTCTAAGAATCCTGTTCATTTCTCTTAGTGATGCTCTTTCTCCTTGCACAGCAGGTAGTCTGGTGTCTCGTGTCACAGAGGCAGCTCATGCAACAAGGATGTGCCACCACAAGGAGAGAGAAATCTCTCTAGAAAACTGCACTTGCTGTGAGTGACCCTACCCCAGCCCGTTGATCATGAGAAGCTCCTCTTCCTTGCCCATCCTGACACTGAGGAGGGACCGAATCTGGCCGAGGGCAGCCAGCAGGTTGATGGTGTCGCTCACGGAGGCCTGGCTGATGGTGTAGGTCTTCCGCAAGGCCTGTAGTAACTCCCCGATGCAGTCATACTGTCTCCGGAGGAGGTTGAACATAATCCTCACCAACTCTGCATCCTGGATTTGGTTCTCCTGGGCCCAGCGGATCATTGTCTGGGAGACTAGTTCCTTCAATGTTGCTGGAGGGAGAACAGGAGAAGCCACTGACCATGGGTGCCCAGAGCAGACAAAATTAGGCAGTACAGAAATTCTCCTCAACTCTCAGACACATCAATAGCTGGTTCAGGTTAAAATCTTTCTTATTTTAAGGTTGAGTCATGGCATGTATAAAAGTAGAATATATCATCAAGACATAAACATGCCACCTCTACCACAGCAAAAATATCACAATTATATTCTGAAAAATGCAGTTCTTATTTGATTAATGTTTGGATTCATACTGAAAATTGAATAACAAATAAGATTCTGTCTTTGCCTTCAGGGAGATCATAGCCAGTTCTTTACATTTTTACTTTGTGATAAAATTGTATTGTTATTGCATAATATAATGCAATAAATGCTACAACGGAGGTACTTGCAAGTGCCACGAGACAGGCTGCAGAGCAGCTGTTCTGGGTGAGCCAAGGTGTGAGGGCAAAGCACTGACTGGCCCATGCTTCTTTAGAGCAAAGCAAATGAAACACTGGTATTTACCATCGTAACTACTGTCTCTAAATATATCTAATGTTAGCGATATCCCCTGGTAGGGACTGAGCAACAATTCAAGAACAATAAAAGCTAACAATTCAAGATTAACAAAAGATATTTTGGTTGATATGAGCACAACATGTATTTGGAGAAGAACAGAAGTGGGCTGAGAGGATATGACCAGGTTTGAAGACTTGTAGCCTGGGCATCTGACCATCACTTATGAAAATAGTTTCTTTGTATACTGGATTTTTTGCAGTTGACTGATGCTGCAGCGTGAACTACCTCCATAAGCACGGAGAGAAAGAAACCACTATGATGTTGAATTTGGGATTTATTGGGGTTCATAGTCAGTTCCACAAGTACAGAGGAAATCAGCTAAAATGAGACCAGCTGAGAGCCTTGTAGTGGATGGACCACATGGCCCTGATAACTGCTGACTAGCTTTGCTTTGGGAAGAAACTAAGAGGCACAGGCTGGTCTATGGTCAGGAGGTGAAAGGAGACATGCTGGGACAGCTGAGCAGGCAATTTTCACCCCTTCATTGCCTACACAGTTTCAGAAGATTTCCCAACAGTGGAGAGAAACACTGATTAAAAACCATAATTGTGTCCATATCTCACACCGGCATCACACTCCTGGAGGGTATGGGTTGTACCAGACCCTTCATTCTGGCCAGGTGATGAAGCTAGAGCTAAGAGGACAGCTAAAGACATTAAACCCATCAGTGAAAGGATTAGGAATGCACTCAGATGGATGCCTTCTGTAGTCTGTGTCATTTCCAATAGTTAAGTTTTCTACTCCACATTACTATACATAGCAGATGTCTGCTCCACATACACTCTTGGCTCTACCATAGGCTATAAAAATAGAACTTAGTCACCAAAGCTCTTAAAGATCTAGATGTAAAGGATTAATTTAGCTGACTGCTGTGTCTATCAACCCTGTGGGTGTTTCGGGTTCAGGCAGGAGACATAAGTTGAAATAATTAAAACAAAAAAGGATACACAGGTTAGAGAGAAGCGCAGTTAAAAGATCTTGCTGACCCTACACCCAAGGCTCAGGGAATATCATGGGAGAGGTATTGGAAAGATCCTAAGAGCCAGAAGTTCAGTATGTCTATTACTAGATAGGGTCCCCTAGGCATGACAAGAAAAATGTAACTATAAAATATCCACAAGCGTAATCACAACACCAGGTGACATGCCAACGAGAAGGGAAATTCCACAGGGTCCCATCCTTAGATGAAGAGCTTCGGGTAGTCAGTATCTGCAGGGAGAGGGAGGATTAGTTTTCTCCAGAAATGAGTTCCCGCATAAGATGTCCAAACTCAAGTGGTCCTATACATGTATCTATAAGCAAGAAGTGCATATGAGCGGCATTAAATGGTAGAGAGAGGGTAGGGTATCTCTCTCTCTCTCTCTCTCTCTCTCATGTGTGTAAAATAATAATTAAAGAAGAGACCATGAATTTGGGAGAGAGGGCCTAGGGAAAGTTTGAGGTGAGAGAGAAAGTGAGTGTGAGTGATGTAGATAAATTTTCATGTATGAAGCTCTCAAAAACTTAAAAAGTCTTGTTTAGTAGGGACTTAGCAGTAATACCTGTTAGCATCTGTACCATCCAGGGGAAGGATAAGCTATTATTAATGGGCTGCATTGGGTTTTTCTCAACAAACTATTTCCCCGTTGAATCATTGGCAAAGTGATTCCACCAGCCCCGAACCTCCTCCCCCCGCCGTCCCAAAATATCACAGATTATTACTAAGGCTGTTAGTTACTCTATAACCCAAAGGGAAGAGCCTGTTGCTGAAGACGCCAAGTTACTTATGTCATCAAATGTAGAGAAATCAAGCTGGAATCTAAAGAGAATGTTCATTCCTACTGACTGGCATTTGTGGCACTGGAACGTACTTACACACTACCAGAGAAGGAACGTCATCATCAGTACCACTAAGATACAAACCCTGAGACCTTCAAGACTGCAGGACATCCTGGTGCAACAATGACACAATGATATGTGAGTAGTCACTTTTTAGATGGGCTTAAGGGCCGCTCTATGAGATGGAGCCCATACCCGACATGGCTAAAGAGCCCAAGAACCTTAGATTAGCTAGGTCATGGGTCTAGAGGAATACCTTCCACTATAATTCTGCTAAAGGAATGTTGCAATGAAATGAGTCCTAATGACACATTGATCAGTACCCACAGATCAGTGCCTTGCTCAGCCCTCATCAGAGAAGCCTCTTCTTGCAGTAGATGGTAATGAAAGAAATCCACAACTGGGAGATGAACAGAGTGTGAGACTTTGGAGCACCCAGTCTTAAATGGACCATTTTTTTTAAATTAACTGTCCCACTCAAGGCTCAGGGACCCATGTGGAAGAGAAGGCAGAAATGCTTTAAGAGCCAGAGGTGACAGATGACTCAAAGAAAACAGCATCTTCCAGACACAACAGGACTGATGTCCATATAAACTCACAAAGACTATAACAGCACTCATGAGACTTGCACAGGTTCCAACCAGATAAAACCCCAGCACTGAGAAAGCGACGTGGATGTAAAGTCCCACCGATAGCCAAGGAACTTTGTGCAATTAAAGGCTGGGAAGGGCAAGTCAGGTCTCTTCAAGGGAATGCCACTGGAAATATCACCCCCATTCCAGGACAGGCCCCATACTGAGAGTCATCAGTCAAAAAAAAAAAACAGAATTCATGCTTTTTTGTGTGTTTTTTTTTGTTGTGTTATTTTTTGTCTTACTGATTTTCTTTTGTTTCATTCGGCTGTTTGTCTATTTTGTTTTGTTTTCTTTTTTTGATTTTTGTTGTTTTCCTCTGTGTGAGAGGTGGGTAGGGAGGTGGGAGGATCTGGAAGGAGTTAAGGGAAGGAAAAGAACGTGACAAAAATACATTGTAGAAAACATTTTTAAAAATTAAAATTGTAACAGAAACATTTCCCAGGTGCATCTATTCTTATTTCTTCTAGTTAAGATAGTAAGAACAAAGGAAATATGCAAAACTGCAGAAACTCTTGCATCTGATACAAGTTGTATAGTCCTATAAATAGTACTTCCTTTAAAGCACACACTCTGATATAAAGTTCTCACCGTAAATGACCAGATCCTCCACAGAACTAACACAGCATCACAGTCCCTGCCACATAGGAGAAGCCATGATCAGGTAGAATCACCAGCTCAAGTCTACTTCTTCTGCAATTGGAAATTTGCAGTCATGAAACCAAATAAATGTTAGCATTTCCTTAACCTGGCTTTGTCTCTTTGAGTTGTTGTTGGTCAGGGAGTCCAAGAGACTTCCCAAACTGTATAGGCTATATAAGGGACAGAACACATAAAACACACACACACACACATACACACTACACACCCCACACCCTCCACATACATATCCCACACACATACACCCCCACACCCCCATACATACACACTACACACATATACACACACACACCCCACACCCCACACATACACACCCCACATATAC
>LOEQ01002414.1:371208-388218 GCA_001685075.1 Bramus lutescens | reverse complement strand
CCATACACCCCCCCACAGATACACCCCCCACATACACACCAGACACATACACACCACACACATATACACCACACACATACACACCACACACACAAACACACCCCACACATACACACCCCACACATACACACCCAACACACATACACACCCCACATATCACACACATACACACCGCACACACATACACACCCCACACATACACACCCAACACACATACACACCCCACACATCACACACATACACACCCCACACACATACACACCCCATACATACACACCACACACATACACACCCCACACATCACACATATACACACCCCATACATACACACCATACACATACACACTCCACACGCATCACACACTCACCACACATACACACATACACCCCCCCACACCCCACACACATACCCCCCACACATACACCCCTCACACACACACACACCCACTACACACACACATATACCCCTAGAGAGAGAGAGAGAGAGAGAGAGAGAGAGAGGAGTCATTGTCTTTGGTTCCTCCCCAGAACTTGAAGGTAAACCGTAATGGTGAAGAAACCACATACTTTGGACAAGGAACCTGGAGGAATGGAGCTCATGCTGCCTTGGAAGCCTCCTTCCTGAAGACCAGTTCTATTACTAGAAGGTGCTGTGCAAACTGCCAAAGGAGACAAACAAGCAACCGTCCTACTTAGCTATAAAGCCTGTGATCCACAATGAGCGCGACAAGATATCCCACTGGGTACAATAATGGCACTTATATGTTAGGGGTAACCAAGAGCCATGTAATTGGACTTCAGACCCATACAATAGAAAGGAATTCATTCTTGGTACTATAAAGAAAGCCAATTACTCATTGCTGCTAAGGTCATGGTCCCTAGAGGAAAACCTACTACTGCCACTTTCTTATACAGTATAATTTCCAAATATTTTCTAAATATTATCTTTATTCCTACAGATAAATGTTGCTCATTCCCTTCATCAGAGAAAATTATTCTTGTAGCAGATGGATACTATCGCAAAAGTCACAACGGGTTAAGATGCAGAGAACTTTGTGGGTGCCCAGCCCTAAGTGATACAGCTATAGTACAGGTCCCAGGAATATAACTGAAGAGGGAGCAGAAAGGCTGGGAGAGCCAGAGGGCAGTAATATCTTCTGTTAAGTAATGCCTTTTATATATGACAGGAAAGCTGCACCCATGAACTCTCAACAGTATGGTTGCCTAAACAAGACCTGAATGATGACAGTGTCAGTCAACATGCCAACATGAATGGGGCAGGCTCATGGAGCTCCACCGTAGAAGAAGCATACAGGTCATTACTGGCTATGGAGAGAGGGAGATTAAGTTTTCTCTAGGGACAAGTCCCCTGATAGAATCTCTAATCCCCAAGCAGTCAGCCCTAGACACAAGTACATATAAGAAACACTCAATGGACTCAGCAGGTTGTATTAAGAAATACAAATGTATGCATAAATAATAATAATGTTAATAATAATGAGAGCATGAATTTGGGAGGGAGTATGGGGTATAGGGGGAATTTGAGGGGGCAAGGGAGAGGTGTGAATATAAACATATTACTTATGTATAAAATTACCAAAAATAATAAAAAAAATCTATATTCAAAAGAAATATGCTTTCTTTGCTATGTTAGGTCTTCTGTATATGTGAACATATGAAAATTAAAATAATCAGTGCATAAACAATGCTGGGAACATACTTATAAACATTAACTAGTAATACTATAAATAATGGTAGTTGTGAAAGTTTACAGATTAGGGGCTCAGAATTGTTTGGGCAATTGAGAGGTCATAACACTTCAAAGATATGATTTGCTGTTTTAATTATATATACATTGGCTCTGATGGTAGAGAAGGAACAACAGTCAAAAGTGCTAGCTTATGAATGAAAACAGAGACGGCAGCAAGACTTAACCATATTCCTTATCACCTGCCTGAGAAAACAGTCAATTTTACATGGGAATGTCTTGAATGAAGAACCAAGAATCATGTCAATGAAACTTTCAAGATGATCGTTTAACCCTGGAGACCCAATGGTGAGAAGCACAAAGCTGTACATCAGAGGTAAATGTTTATTTTTTCTTGAGGAAAAACATTTGCATGTCATTGAGTTACCAGTTAAACTAGCCTCTTGTCTGCTGGAATATCATTTAAATGAGAAGAAAAACAACCTGTGGCTAATTGGTCTTGGAAAACATAGTTTCTTCCAAAAGAAATAAGTTTTTCATTTTTAAATGATAGTGTTTACTGCAAATGAGGAAATTTGAATTTCAGATGAAAACCAGAATTCTGGCAAACGTTTGTCTGCACTATGAGCTTTGACAGCTTCTCAACACTAAATATCCCGATTAAATTACTGATATTAGCAAATGTGATTTGAAAATTTCTGATTTGAAAAGCTGATGACTCTGTATTACTTAAGGAAATAATGATTTCCATGAAACAATGCATGTAACTACAAAAAATATGTAGCAGCACCAACCAACAATCTATGATGGCATTTATTTCAGCTGAGGTATGATATGTTTTGGTTTTATTTACCCCATCCTCTAACTATTTCTAGATCTATGCCCCCATCCTTACCTACAAAACCTTGTGTTCTCTCTCTCTTTTTAAAACCCATTAAGTCCAATTTATGCCGCCCCTGTATCCTTAGATGTATGATGTAGTCATCAACCAGGGGCTATCCTCTTAAAAAAATTGGCTCTCCCTTTTATGGTAGCTGTCAATTATGTAATAAAGCATAAAATTAAGTTATTCGAATTTCCATATATATCAAGTACCTTTTGAGAATCTACTATTCAGTCACTAGGAAAGACTCTCCACAAGTGTACCAACAACCTATAGAAGTATTAGTTCTCTTCTCTCCCAGTTATATTTATGTTTGAGGTTATTTTCTCCTCTTTATGTCATACAAGAACCCAGCTGCCTTTCAGATAATAAATTTATAAAAAGCATATTATTTCTTTAGCTATTTTCAAAAGAAAATTTAACTATTTTTATGGAAATATGTTGTTAAATAGGTAGCTGTATATTATAATTATTTTTAGATGAATTAGTAATATTACAAAATATTGCAGCTTTAATTTTTAAGTAAGTAAACACTGATGGATGTACACAGCCTGAGTCAGAGCTGTAAGAGTCTATGTAATAGTTAGGAATCTAGAGAATCCCCAAGACCAAATACTTTGACACCCACTGCTGGGTGGACAGGGTCTATTATGAAACAAAGGCTCTCCCTAGAAAGTAAAGCTTTCTCTCCAGCTTGGGCGAAGCCCACTCCACCAGGCTGCGTGATTCTGATTAGTGACTAGAACCCTTCAACAGCTGGCTATGGTGAAGGATGTTCCGCTGCTCGCTTCTAGGTGGATTAGTGATGAGTGCATGAAAGTAGAACTCCTCGCACTGAGAAACTGAGTGAGGATTAAAGGATGACTATTTTGAAAATCGAATCCTAGAAGTTAAGGGCCCTACAGTGCTGCCTGCTAGCTCGAAGGATCCTGAAAGTTTTCCCCTTCACTGGGCTAAGTTTGGATGTAAGATCAGTCATCTTCAGAGAAGGGAGGGCTGTGCCTGTGTTATGCAGTAGCTGCATGACTTTATTTGGCTGGTCCTGTAGCCCTCATGGGGCACACAAGGAATAGGCAGGCTGCAGGTGGGATGAGGGAACTTAATTCTTCAACCCCAACATCAGGGTATCTTCATCAATGCCGACGGTCTCAGCAGTCACAGAAGCCATGGCATGAGTTGCAAGAGTTCCACTGTAGTGAGCATTCAGAAGCCAGGGTGTATGTCATGCACATGTTTCTGACTGTCCTTAGCTAAAAACCAAGTTGTCTCCTGTGTGTCACTTCTAAATTAGCTTCATAATCAAATGTTATTTTATGGGGATATGCTAGGTGTCGAAGATTGAGTTCAGTGCCTCTAGGAAACAATTTCAAAACACTATTATTGCTCATAGGACCTTAGCTGAAGAACTTCAATAATACAATGCAAGGAATTTGGGCATATTGCCAAATCAGTTTCTAAATATTTATGCTTACACCCATAAACCTGGACTGCTCAACGTTGGTCAGAGAAGCTTTCTTTTTCCGTGGCCAGTAGTGAATGTAGAGATTAATAACTGTTAAAAGTGCTAAAAAGGAGAGACTAAGTACTCAGCTCTAATGAAATACTTTTATTGACTACTCTGCCACGGCACCATGGTTTGGGAAATGTCATGGGAGAGGGGGGATGAAGAAGGGGATGAGAAAGAGTGCAGTGAAATGCTGTCTTCAAGACATGACTGGGCTATCACCACCAGGAACTCACACAGCTGTGGTTATTTGCACTAAATCCAAGCACCGAGCTTCAGTTCTGGCGTAGATAGGGGAGGTATACTCCAGGCTCCGCTCCTTAATGAGGACTCACTAGCAGTTGATTGCTGCCGGAGAAGGGAGAATCATTCTTTTCTGAGGGTGTTCCCACTGGTAATTTTCCTGTGCTCCAGTGGGTGGCCCTAAGCCCATGGACCTAAAGGCAGCACTAATTGGACTTTGTGAGCTATCTAAAAAACAAAACAAAACAAAAAACACCCCCCCCCAAAAAAAAAACATAAAAGCAAGGAAAAAAGAGAGGAGAGTTACAGAGAAATGTCTCAATGGTTGGGAGCACTTGCTGCTCATGTGCTAGACCTGAGCTCAGCTCTTAGCACTCATGTCAGGTGGCTCAGAGCCACCTGTAACTCCAGATTTAGGGGTATCTGATTCCCCTGCTGCCTGTGAACACTGGCCCTTAGGTGCATATACCAACACAAAGACATACACATTTGCAAAATTAAAAATAAAACTCTAGAAAAAAGAAAAAAGAGACAAGAAGTTAGTAGGGAGACATGGTGGGGGATATGCAGGGGAGTAGGAAGAAGGAGATAGGGTGAATATGCTTTTATTTCATTGTATATGTGAGTGGAACTGTCAGGCATTAAAAAACAATTTAATAAGAAAAATAAAATAAAAATAAAGTCTTCATCAGAACTGCTTAGACTTCAGATTTCCATTACTTCAAGAGGATGCTGCCAAGTGCATCCAGTGATTCATCTCATGGAACTTTTAGAAAACAATAATACTTATTCCAAGAACAGAATGGAGGAACAAGGGAAGATATGTAACTAAGCCTCTGTTTTGTGATGAGTAGAACAAAGCAAATTGTCAAACAAAACATTGAGTGAAGTGAATTGTGTACTGATTTCCCCGATGAGATTATTATTATTAATATTCTAATTCACCCAATTTTTGTAATTAGTGTAATTACAGATAGGTAACTTTCTCAAATCTATGACTTACATGCCACGTTTAAAATGACTATTCAAGCTAACGCAGAACGGCAATATGCTGAATGTAATGTATTGCATAGAACAACTTGATTGCTAGGGGACATCTTAGAAGACAATAGCTTCTTCACCTCCAGACTTTTGGATTAGTCATATATTCTGCACAAAAACAAGATTAGAGAGTCTTCACATTAGAGCTTGGCTTGGTGTATCCTTTGGGAGTGTCTGATTCGGCTGTTTACCGCCCCCCACCAGTCATTTTATAACCTGCTTCTTTGATTTCAGAACTCTAAGCCATTCACATGCGACCCTTACAGGAAAACTCCCTAGTCATCTGCCATTGCCACAAGTAGTCAGATGACCAGCTCCCAGTGCCAGCGACCACAGAAGAAGGGTCCTTTGCTCTCACAGTGCGTGTTTGATACTAAGGCTGCAGGAGTTTGGATGGTTCAAATCTTTCTCAGGATGTATCTTTTCCTTTCTCTCTAAATTTAGGTAGTGAGTCAAATGCTCTTTACTTGATGAACTACATGCTTATTATCAAAGGGTAGATGTTGGCCACTGGCAAAGCAAATCCCACACCTGTGCTGCTAAAAGTCTGTGGGTATTCTTAAATCTGGGTCAACTTGGAAGGAAAAAATACTCCAATCACAATGAGGAAAAGAAATAAACAAAACTGCGCTGTACTTAGGTTAAACTCAGAAAATGATTTATAATGTTCACAGTGCAATGGAAAAAGAAAATTATGTGTATTTAAATGATGCACAGCTATTTTAAAATTCCAGGGGATTGTAGGCCAGTGTGTGGCATGCTGTAGACAATCTGGATGTGTGAACAGGTGTGGATAATTTCCAAGTATAAGATGCCTGTTTGTATTCTAAAGAAAGGCTGCAGATTTGGTTGGGTGGGGAAGTGAGGGAGAAATTGGGAGGAGCTGAGAGGTGGGGAGGAAACCATAATCAGAATACACTGTATGAAAAAAATCTATTTTCAATTCAAAAAGCAAAAAGATAGGAGTTGGTAATTTACTGTTGCAGTATTTGACAACAGCCTCTGTAAGTCCCCAGCTTGAGGGGTTGTGGTAGTGATGGTGGTAATGATGGCATTTGGAACTCTATTTTCTTTTTTCCTACTGTGCCTAGACTGAACAATGGATCCCTAAGTGTGAAAAAATGTCCATATCCGAATTTACAGAAGTTTTGTTACCTTACACATCGAAAGGGACTCTGCAGATGTGACTTTAAGAGGAGGATTTTGAGCCAAAGAAATTATTATCATGGATGGCTTGGGGGTTCATTTCCTGACAAGAGCCTTTGAGAGAAGAGGCAAGAGAGTCAGAAAAGAATGAAAGAGGCAGGGGTCCTCTAGATGATGGAAAAAGCAAGAAATGACCCTCCAGGAATGTAATCCTGCTCAGTCACTTTAGTCTTGTAACCTCTGAAACTAAGATAATAAGTTTGTGCTGGTTGTAGTACTGGCAGGCTTAGGGTAGCCTGCTGCAGAAGCAACTAGGAAGCTTGTTTACTGTGACCGATTCTAGGTCTTGGGTGGAGGATATTTTTAAAACTCCTTTTTGAGGCTAAGAGTCTGTCAGGTTGTTGACAAAGCCAGAGCTTAAGGCCAAGCTAGAACTATCATTAAGCACAGAGAATACCCATTGTAGAGCTGTTATGGATATATGGGCAACACACAGAGATCATATACGGCACTCACTAGGTCTTTCATGCAGCCTGCTCCGCCTCTACGTCTGAACATCAAGAGCTATTACAACCCACATCACCACTGAGTAGGTGGCGATGCTGCCGTTGCTAGACACCCTACACACCAGCATGCAGAACTCACCTGACTCTTCTGTCTTAGCAGAATTCCTGTTGTGTGCAGGGTCCTTCTCTGCCTTTGTGTCATATTCCTCAAGGACCCATCTTTATTTCAACATAGGCTCTATTAACTTGACTAAACCAGAATCATCACTGGTGAATCATGGATAGGCTTATAACTAACTTTTCCAATCAATCAAAGGTGATCTCAGGACCCTTGATTAGAACATCATGAGAAGTTATTCTACTCATCCTTTGGAGTAGGTAAGGAGTGGACTGAAGGTCCAGACTGTATCTGGCAGCTAGTCTAAAAACAACATTGGTATAAGAGGACCGAGGGAAGAGGGAGCACAGCTACTGGGTCAATCCATCACAGCAGCTGGCTCCATCTCTAATTCCAGAGGGAGGTCTGTCAGTGTGGCCCCTCTCTGGTTGCTTCCCCAAACTGGGTTTTCTGCTTCTTGTTTGCCAAAAGCATTGCCATGATAAATATGGGAAGGAAGTTCATATGACCTATGCTTTTTTCACTCAGTGCAAAACTCAAGGTGTATGTGAACTTCTAGGCATCAGAACATTAAACTCGGCACTATTTCATTAAATTCTTATTTGTTATTTTTCTTTCACATACAAAGAAAACAGTCACACACAGAGACTAAGAACTTATCTAACATTATGGTTGGCAAATGGTGGTGCCTCAGGCTGCTAGAATCTGTTCCTTATACTTTATCATCTCAAGTTGCTAACCTTCATAACACTCAGAAAATAGTCTTTTTTGTTTGCTTTCTGTTTTCTTTTATTATTATTATTAAAAATTTCCATCTCCTCCCCTCCTCCCAATTCNTTTATGATAGCCACAAATAGCACAAAGTATCTTGGGGTAACTCTAACCAAGGAAATGAAAGATCTATTTGACAAGAACTTCAAGGCTTTGAAGAAAGACATTGAAGAGGACACCAGAAAATAGTTATTTTTATTAGTACCTTAAACTCATATTATGCCTATTGTCTAGACACTCTTAATAAGTCATGAAATAGATTCAGATGTAAAATTCTAAAACCCATAAAGCTTTAGTTCTTTTCCTGACACTTAGTCAGATTGCTTTCTCAGAGCCTCGATTTCTTTACCAATAAAAGAAAATCACCCTATCAAATTCCTCTTGGAGATTGCAGCGTAGTAACAAGAGCACTGGGCAGGGCCAGCTGTGTGTCTTCAGACAAGTCATCCACCTTTCTGTGCCTTTGTCTACTTCTGAGAGTATATGTCTATGAGGTTTTTTGTGCTCTTGAAGAAGTGACAGTTAGTCAAGCAGTAAAGGAAAGCCTGTGGCTTCACTGGCCTGAATGGGGAAGCAGCAAGAATTTGACTACCCCTTTTAGTGTTCAATTTCAGTGTTATTTAGCTTGCTTTCTTTGCAAGTAAAACCAGAGGTTGAAGAAATAAAACAGAATCTCAGAATTCTAGCAGTTCCTGGTGGCAGGAAGTGGCCATTATCAGCGCACACCACTGACCACCTACATGGAGGACACGAGCAGTGGGAGCTATCTGGACTTTGGGATGACTGTCCTGACTGCTGGTGGAGGGAAAACTGTCTGTCAGAGGTAGCATGGCACAGCCACACACTCTCCACTCAGCTTCCCAGGTTTACTGGGCAAGGGACTGGAGTCCTCTGTGCTCTCTTGCCCTGGGGCTTCTTCAAGTCAGACTTACAACATAGTCAAGCATTTACTGCTTAGCCATGGGGAAGGCCTGGGAAAGTGAAGTCCATGGGTTTCAAGGACTTAACTTTAGAAATATTCATCAAGCCAATCTATCTGTGCTTTCCCAATGTTTCTCTGACCTAGGATCTCCAGTTGGGACCAGTTTACCTTATTTAGCAAGAACACGGGTGCTTGGGGGTATCACTGAAAATGACATTTCAAGGTGGTCTGAAATGCAAGAAAGGCTTGCGAAGACACTGGGTATTGTTCTTGGGGGTAACAATCAAACTGCTTATGCTTAATTGTGTTACTGGACCACAGGGAGAGCTGGGGCACATGCTTCTAGGACATGCATGTTTGTTTTTGTCTATGCTGGCTTCCCTAGGCTAGTAGTAGGGTGAGAGTTTCAGTTTCTTCTTAGCCATCACCTTCTCATTACAATGACAATAGCCATAGTCCCTCTAGCATTTCCTGTGCGGTCAGCAATGTGCTAAGGACTATGCCTGAATTAGCATTCAATCCTCCTCCTCTTCATGCAAGAACAGAAAAGACAGATGTGGCAGTGATCACATTTCCCCATCCTCGTGACCCTCACTAGCTTATTCCTCAACTTTACTTTCCCTTTAAGTAAAGAACCATTTCAATTTAATGAATGGAAATGGGTTCTTATGAACAGCTGGTCTGTTAAGGCATCCTGGGCAGTGAGAGCTAAGAATGGGAAGTTTTGGACTGTTACAACAAGCTGTGGACCCCCCAAAACTGTTCGAGTCACACTGGCCTGGCTGCCTGTGTGCAGTCATCTGACTGCCATATACACCTGCTAAATCTGTCTCTAAGTTTTTCGTCCTCTGTTTTCTTGTGAGTGTATGTGTGTTTTTGTACATGTATGAATTCATGTGTGGGGGCACACATGGGTGTGTACATGTGCATAAGAATGCCCTTTGAAGCCAGAAGCTAATTCTGGGTGTTCTCCACCTTGTTTTTTGAGAGAGGGTCTCTTACTGGCCTCGGACTAGTCAAGCAGGATAGGATGGCTAGATAGTGTCAGAGCCCAGCCTGTCTCTGCCCCGCTGAGATTATAAGCACACATCACCACACCAACATTTTCCCAAGGGCTCCAGGGATCAAATCTGAGTCTTTGGCCTCAACATGATTTTCCAGCTTGGTCAAAGCCTCATACACACATGTCTGGGTAGAAACAAGCGTACTCACCCCACCCTGCCTTCCTCAGCACTTGGGTACTCCTTCCGTGTCAGAGGCAGAGCACTACAAGCCTCCAGTGAAACTGCCTTCCAGCATCCCAGCCAGATACCGCTCTCTGGCTCCCCGGGGTCTCATCCATCATAAGGAGATAATTAGCCTGTTTTTGAAATCAGTCATCCAGCCTCATAATCACTTTCTCAAAATGTACAGGCGATTACATGACTGATGATGATGTGAACGACAAAAGAGCACAGGAGGGACAGAGACGTTTGCTGATCTGACTGGGGGAAGGAAAATGTGGCCCTGTGAAAGAGAATGGTCCTCAGAGGTTCTAGTATTTGAAGGCCTGGTCCTTAGTTGGTGGAACTGTGTAGGGAAAGATGAGGTGTGGCCTTGTTGAAAAAGGTGTGTCACTAGGAGTGGGTTTTGAGGTTTCAAATGTCCACACCAAACCCAGTCTCGCTCTCTCTGTTTCTGACTTGTGGATCAGCATGTAAGCTTTCAGCTGAAGCTCCAGCGCCATGTCTGTATGCAGCCAGGGTCCCCTCCATGACGACAGTGAACTCACGCTCTAAACTGTCAGCACGCCCCCAATGAAATGATTTCTTTTAAAGTTGCCTTGGTCATGGTGTCTCTTCACAGCAATAGAGCAGTGACTAACATGGAGAAACGCCTGAAATGACAATGAAGCTGAGACGGAATGACCTAAACCCATCATCTTTACTCAGGTCTAAATACTTGATGTGTGTAAAATGGGAGGCAGGAGGTCACTGCATTTGGTTGCTTGTTGTGAGGAAAAAGTCAAGAGCGGTGACATGAAGCACCCAGAACAGTGCCAGGTACAAAGGACTCACTCAGTACATGCTAAAGTTTCTACCTCTGAGACTTTCTTCTCGAGCTCCAAAAGAGAAAATCAGCCATTGCTTATGTATGCCCCAGAGTTTTGTATCTGTGACCGTAAAGCACCCGACAGGGAGCCAACACAGAGAATTCCGACCCCAAGTCCTTTCATATCTGGGTTTCTCTGGTTCTCTTTTGCCAACCCTAGTCCCTTTCAAGGACTACTGTGATCAATGGGTTCCACTCCAAAGCAACCCATTTCCTGACCCATGTTTAGCTCACCAGCATCTTTAATGCCATCTGTAACCAGCGTTTTCCTTTTCCCTTCAGCGTATTTGTACATTCCATGTTTGCGCATGGCCTGTTAATATCATTTGAGACTTCGTACTGTGTGCCCCACTTCAAGTTGCTTCACCCAGAGCATATCTGTTTCCATGGCTCCAATGTCTCCCTGCAGCAGGGATGAGTGAAATCCTTGACCTTTTCTGAAACAAATTTCAGTGGTGCCCCAAACGGTGCCTGAAATGTGGTAGGTAATCACCAACTATTCTAGGGGCCAAATCCAATCAATATTAAACACTGTGCCAGATACACTTTAACACACTTTGCATTTGCTAAATAACTTAGCTCTTATAGTAACCCAGTGAGGTAGGTATTTGATCTGTTCTCATTTTACAGACAAGAAAGCGGAGGCACAAAGTCGTCACGTGTTCAATCTTACAGAAGTGAGGCAGAACTAGAATTTAAGACCAGGTTGCCTAACTCCAGAGCCCTGTACATCATAACCACCTCACTACTGCCGTGCAAACTAAGGAGTTAGTTTTAGGAGACGTTCACAGTCACTGTTTACTGGGGACATGATGCTTCTATGTAATTAGTACATGTAGGAATATCAGTATGAAGATCAATGCCACCCCTGTGTGATTTGGATAATTTGTCTCTACTTCAGTTTCTTTAACTATAAAGTAGGAATGAGATTGTACACTGTATATTGTTATTGAGAGAAGCAATAGACACAGGGTAAAGTGAGTGCCACATACCTGCTGAACCCTGCATCTCTGCAATTCCAGGGTTTTATTAGCAATCCTTTGAGGTACAGTGTTGAACCACTTTACATCGCCTCTATATCCCATTCAGCCCCCTGTAGAATCCAGCCACCCTAGCCTGTTGCCATGCCTGGACTCACCCCAAACTTTCCTGTCTTTTGGCATTTTTTTTTTTAGCAGCGTTTCCAACAAAACGCTTTTGTTTCCTATTTTATCTACCTGTTCATACTCTTCTAACACTTCCAAACCCTCCTCTGGCCATGGGGTGTGTCTTTGTCTGTAGTTTAATATCACAATCCAACCTCATTATTAGAAGACTTATCTATCCACACCCAATTCCACCTTTATATCCAAGGACCCACTTTTCCATGTTTGTGAGCCTTAACTGACTAATTTGTAGTTATAGGCAAAAGTGATGTTTAGGTCAATGGAATGAATATAGAAAAAAAATTCCACGTTAAGATTCAGTGAGAAAAGGTATACAAAAGCCCACATAAAAGGGAAGCCACATGTATCCTATTGGAGTTTACATGATATGTTGGGGCAAGAGAGGGGGGACAAAGTGAGAAGAAAGATTACACAGAGGAGCACTGACTCTCTCCCTGCTGTGTATGTATGTACGTGTGTGTGTGTTTGTATGTGTGTATGTGTGTGTGCATGTGTGTGTGCGTGTGTGCATGTGTGTGTGCATCTGTGTGTGTTTGTGTGTGTGCGTGCGTGTGTGTATGTATGTACGTGTGTGTATGTGGTGTGTGTGCGCACATGTGTGTATGTATGTACGTGTGTGTATGTGCTGTGTGCATGCACCTGTGTGTATGTATGTATGTGTGTGTATGTGGTGTGTGTGTTCGCGTGTGTATGTGTATGTATGTGTATGCATGTGGTGTGTGTGCACGTGTGTGTATGTATGTATGTGTGTATATGTGGTGTGTGTGCTTGTGTGTATGTATGTGTGTGTATATGTGTGTGTATGTATGTGTGTGTATGTATGTGTGTGTATGTATGTGTATGTATATGTGTGTGTGTGTGTATGTGTGCGTGTCTGTCTTAAGGAACTGCTATTTGGAGAGAATTTAGAAAATGAGTCTAATGATGTCACCTGAGTCATCATTAGATTAATTTTCTAAAATTCCTAAATTCTCAATCCACAGAGCCACCACCAGCCAGCACCAGTGACATGGTGATCTAACTTGGCATTCCTTTGTACCCAGAGGCCAGGACTTATTCTGATTGTAAATACAAGAACATTTTCTCTGCCAGCAGTATTCATAAACAAACTGTAGTGTTCCTGGAGAGAGTTTTGGCCTAGAGCTGTTCAGTGACAAGGTACATGCTTCCCCGAGTAGCAGCTTTGGGCCTTGGTGGATTTGTCATTGTCTCTAGGGACACCACTGGTCTTTATCAGAAGAGTAGCAGAGGAAAGCACGTGCGTCTCAGGGATGAGACTGTCAGCTCAGCTCTGCGAGAGGCAGTTTGTGCACACAGCACAGAGAATAGAGTGCAGTTTGCTTCCTTTAGACAGACTCACTCCTACATCCAGTTCCTAACACTGCTCGCCACAGCTGAATTACAAAGGATCAATGCAAGGTCTCTAATGTCAGCAGAGGTTTCTGTCTCCTTTGCTTGCATTGCTTGAGAGCATAATATCCTTGGGATATTTCTTCATAGAGAGAAGATGAGAAAAACATCTCCCATGGAGAAGGCATACATGCATCCCATTTCATTTGTAAAATATGATAGCTGGTTTTCATTTTTGTAACTTTAGAACTCAAGAGAAAGAGCTGTTTGATCTCCTCTGGAGAAATAGTTCAGTTGGTAAGGCTATACGTTTATATTTAAGGAAATCCTGTTTTAACTGGAGTTTGCAATCCAGCCTTAGCGTGCAAGGGCTCTCTTATGGATGTGCCAGACAGGGACATAAAAATGTGACCTAGTATGGTGGGCTGCTGCTGTATCATTTCATTATCATATAGCTCTTTGATAATACTGTAGCAGGTTTCACTGATGCCTCGGCTTGCAGTTAATTTAAGCAAATCTCTCTAACACAGAACTACTTAGCAGCATTCAAATGAGTTTCAGTATGGTTTTGTTCTCTCTTTACCGAGCCCATCTGATCCGTATCAACAGCTCCTAGAAGTGAATCTTGGGGAGGGGTTGCCACCACCTTCCTGGGCCATTTCCATTTCAAATCTTTGGCATCATTGACTTTTCAGTGTCAAAATTCTGAATGGCATTCGGTCCTGACTTTTATCACGAATGACTACTTGCAAGCGTTATTAGTCTTAGTTGAAGGAGTCCGCACAGCACTGTGGGAAGAGTAGACACCTGGAGTGAAGTCATAGCTTCACTTAATTTAGCTATCTCAGATTCGTTTCAATCAGTCACCAGGAAAATATTTTGGAACCAAGCTGGAAGGCAGAATCATTGAACTAATATCTCTTGATTATTTTGACTCCTATTTCCCTCAACTGAATAACGAAAAAAAAAAAGAAGAGCGTTAACATCTGTTAGGCACATTAGTAACTGTCATAGGTGGATATATTTGGTAAATTGTCAATTTACTATAATGCCCTACATTTTTATTATTTTGTCAAGATAGGTCATGTGAGTAGTGACATGGATAAGCTGTCAGTAATTTATAGGATTTTAACCATTTTTATAGTTGGCTGTACATTTAGAAACATTGTCTCCATATGATCCAAATAAAAATAATTCTCTGGTGGCATATTAAACAACTTCCTAAAATTTATCTTAAAAAATCATTCCAGGCACGCTTTTGGGGCATTCTCCAGGGAGCCCACATAATAACAACAAGTGTTGCTTGAACTGACTGACAATTTCCTTTATTTCTGGGACCTTAGAAGACTCAGGACATAAAACTCGGATGTCTCATAAATCCACATGTCAGAGGAGGAGAGCACGGTGAACACGTGCAGCCCCATGTGACAGGCCTGACAGGTGTGTATGTTCTATCCAAGCAGACAGAAGATGCTCTGTCTTCTTT
Organism: Bramus lutescens; assembly: GCA_001685075.1. Classification (NCBI taxonomy): domain Eukaryota; kingdom Metazoa; phylum Chordata; class Mammalia; order Rodentia; family Cricetidae; genus Bramus; species Bramus lutescens. The sequence goes on along the minus strand of LOEQ01002414.1, from coordinate 373,283 downwards.
AGCATTGAGGAGCAGTTGTACAGGAAGTAATCCGTGGTGTTTGAACCCATCCCCAGTGTGAGACTCCACAGAGGCAGATGATGAATGGTTTCATCTGACTGACTTGATTCACTTAATTAGACGTGGTCACTTTGTGGGAACTGTATTCCTAACATTCTGCCAAAAAAGCATCCGCTTCCAGAATCAATTCTCAACAGGTGATATATCAGGTATGTAGGCCAATGCAACCTATTTGCAGTACTTCTTTGGCGGTAACCACAAAGAGAGTCTCTATTTACTTCTTTCTATTATATTTTTTGGCTCTACAATCCAGTTGTCTCACCCTCAAAGCCAAAACCTTTCTCTCGTGCTAGGATAGGACTCAGCAGGATTGGCAGAGTCATGTTACCATATATCCTCTCAGAGGCTTCAAAGATCTCACTGATAAATGGGAATAATCTATTCCCCTCAGAGGTATTCTGACAAAGATGAAAGGTTAATAGAGAGGGTGATAAGATGTGGGAACCCTCAAAGTGGTATTCCCAGACCCACCTATCATATCGTGATAGTCTATTTCTTTAGTAGGTGATCTGAAAGTGTCTTCCAAGATAGATAGAAACAGGGAAGAAGATGAAAAGCAATGACATTGAACCTGGGACATGTCTTCTTCTTTAGGCAAGTGATAAACTTTCCAACTCTGTAGCAAGGAGCAGATTGATTACATAGAATATTCAGACAATCTGTCTCTTGAAATGTTAACTCATTTAGAGACAGTCAAGCAAGTCAGTGCTCTTATTTCAACATGGGTCAAACGGTTGAGGTTCCGACTGTGCAAGGAAGAGAGAGGAGAATTGGGACAATACTTGCCATCCATCAAAGACCGCAGGCTGTCACTATCTAAACACCATACTAGAGAAAAAAAGGGACCTTAACTTTCTTTTATACGTCCTGTTTCACTATTGTTTAATTTCTTTGATTGGAGTAGTTTTCCTTGCTTAGGTAACTGCAAACAGAAGTGACAGAAATCAGCAACACTTAAAGGTTGAAAGAAAGATCAGAATCTTTGTGAGGATTTCTAAGTAGACAGACAAGAGAAGATACCAAACAGTTGATCTCTCAGGTGTCAGAAAATTCCAAAAGGGAATTCTTTGAATCACAGGAAAGGCAGAGATGAAAAAAAATCCTAACACTGTCTATCAACAAGGGCAGTAACACAATGCCCAATGTTTGCTTTAGCATTAAACAGCCGCCACATGTCTTAGCATATGTGTCAGAGAACCAGTTACCTCGATTAAATCTTAGAAGAGCATGCAGTTGTGAGCAGCATGATTGAAAATCAGTGGTACTTACTAGGATACCGTTCCTCTTCCTCTGTTGGTTGCTCCTTCTCTGGCTTGGGTGGACCCTTGATTTTATACACCAAAGCACGCAGTTTTCCTGTCCAGGAACTGTCCTCCTCCTCCTCTTCTTCTTCCTCCAAGGGAACCCCTAGGAAGTCACAGAACAGAGTGCAGACCCAAATAGTACCTTAAGAGTTAGGAAGACCACAATAAAGCAAATCCTCAACCTTCTGAAACATTTTCAAGAGATTATAGGCAGCCTCCCAAGAATATTTATCTGTGTTATGTTTTTCAAATAGTTGCTAAAATACATGATTTTTCTGTGTCTCAGAACATCAAATAAATTTAATTCCAAGGCTTTACTTTTTCTAACCTATATTAAAAAGGACTCTAGAGTCTCTAGAAATACTTTAACATTTATTATTTCAAATGAGAAGCTCAGCTTTTGTCTACATATTACTTAATTTATCCATATAAAAGAATCATAAATACCATCACTCACTTAAAAATCAGCAAATATTGTCAACTTCCAGTATCCAGGAGGATAACTATATGTTTTTCTTTGGGTTCATCTTCTTATTTAGCTTCTCTAGGATCTCGAACTATAGGCTCAATATCCTTTGTTTATGGCTAGAATCCGCTTATGAGTGAGTACATACCATATTCCTCTTTTTGGGTCTGGGTTAGCAGGGTGTGGGGGTGGATTGGGGGAAGGGGAGATGAGGAGAGAGAAGGGAGAAGGGGAGGATTGGGGAG
>LOEQ01002414.1:326026-361954 GCA_001685075.1 Bramus lutescens | reverse complement strand
GGCTTGCCGGCTGTGGGGTACTGGGCAGGACAGAAACCCCAACAAACAAGCAGGACCCTTCATGATATGCAGCTCTGCAGCACCTAAAGATCCTTCCGTCCTTCCATCTGCATTTTTATTCTGAGAGGGAACACTTTCCCGACTGGTACTCATTGGCCTAATCTGGCAAGAGCTTTCTTCTGACATCTGAAGCCTGCTTGCCTATGTGCTGTTCCCTTGCCCATGGAGGCCCAGAGATAGGGTTCTAGGATGGATGCAATACCTTTCTTTACTTTTCCCATATTCACCTCTGCTGAAGTGGTACATGATTCAAGGGGATAACCAAAGGGCGTCCTATGGGTGTCAAACACCATCACTTTCTGCACATACTTTTATAGTTTTAATATTTGTGTTATGTAGGTGACTGTTCTGCATATATATAGATATATAGATATAGATATAGATATGTGTCAAGATATGTGCCATGTGTATTTGTGGTGTCCACAGAGGTCAGAAAAGGACAGGACATTGGAACCCTGGAATTGGAATTAGGAATTAAGTAAGTATGGTTGTGAGCCATCAGATAGATTCTGGGAATTGAACCTGGGTCCTCTGCAAGAACAAGTGCGCTTACCAGTGACCCATTTTTCCAACCCCATGCACATGCTTTTTCAGTTAAGGAACATAGAGATAAAAACATACAGAACAATGAAACTTAGTTCTCAATAAGGCCAGAAACCATGCTTGATTTCTCCCATACAACCTCACTCTTACTCTGACAGCAGTGTGGGTGGCTTTCTCTTTTGCTGTGTGACTGAAGTGGCTGCAGCTTGGCGTAGGTGAGCAGCTTACCAAACTACATGTGCAGAAAGTGAAAGTTCTGGGATTGAACCAAGTCACAATCCTCTCAATAAAAGGGGCACAATGACCCCAATTCCTAGTTCTCCAAGTCAAGCTAGACATGGGTCATTCTTCCCTTTATTTTTGTGAAATTAAATATATACCTATTTCAGTATCACTTGTATGTTAATTAAAAGCATGGAAATATTTCCTGATTCCTGGTATTCAGAAGGTACCATGACTGGGGCATCATGGTGTATTCTCTGCCATTTTTGGCGGAATGATGAGATGGAAAGGAGAAAGGATAGAACTAATGTATTGTGGGGAACGAACAGTTATCTTGGGATAGCTTAGGGCACACTGAAGATGTTCCTAGCTCCCTTTGGAGCTCCCTGGCTTCCCAGGGCTGTCCCTTTCTCTGTGGGTCCCTCTAGTACCTGTTCTCCTCCGGGATGTGGAGTGCCATCATTTGCAGGGGTTCTAGGCACTGCACCACCCAGCCATGGCGCTCGCTCACCCGCTCTGTGTCCACTTTGAGGAAGCTGCTGGGCATGCGACTCCATAGCACAGGCTGGATGGTTTGGACATCCAGCCGAGGTGGACACTGTGGGGTAGGGTTCTTCTCTTCACTCTTAAATATGGCTGCGGACAAGGGCATTGCATTCTGGGACAAGGCAGAAAGACATCAGAGAAGAAAAGGGGGCTCATTATAGAGAGAGTCTCAGTTGCTGCATCATGTACCTGGCGTACAATCATCAATTTAACCAGTATAAGAGAGACTATCTATCCTGAGGCTCGCCAAAGGCTTTGCTGTCATCAGTTAGGATGGGACACTATGGGTTAGGTGAGAAGTAATCCTTTCCATAGCCAAAATGGGTGGGAGAAAAGGAAAACGAGAAGGTATACTCCATCCTTGGGAACTTCCCGCAAATTATGGAGGCCCGAGAGAGGCATGGGGGTAAATGACAAGCAAGAGCTCTTCCCTGCCTTCTGATGCCTGGGATGTCACCATAAAGGTCGCTACTGCCTTCCCTTGGCGTGGGTGTTAATCGAAGGGACAGATAAATACCTTCAGTTTTCCAAGTTCAAACTGAAACAAAGAAGTGCTTGTAGGCTGGAGGAAGACTGCTGGGAATACTTTGGTGTTAGGCTCCACCTGGAAACCAAAACAAATCAAGAGTTTTGCCCAGGGCTGTGGGAATCAGTTTGCTAAGCCACAGTAGTAGTCGGCCACCCCAGTCAAGTTCAGCTGAGAGGAGACAACTGGCTGGGTGGTCATTCCCCACTGCTCAGACACTCTCAGAGACCCAGTATGTCTTACTTGAGACTGTCACTGCTCCAGGTCTTAAATCCCTTCTGCTCTGGGATGAAATATCTTATACCACTCCCCTTACTTTCTTAAGTACTTGCATCCAGCTTTCCCTGGAGTTCAGAAGCAGAGTCATAATGCCAGAAGCTTCTATTACTCACTAGCCAGGCAAAGCACGAATGGCTACTCAACAGCTATATGTCTGGTTTGGGATCGTTGCTGAAGGCAAATGGCAGGTTTACAAGCTCCAGGTTACCCTTCAGTCAAGATTCTTAACCTCAGTCTTATTGAGATTTTGGCACTGCTACCTTGGTGGGAGAGCTAACCTGAGTGCTATTGTGAGTGACATCCCTGTCCTGAACCTGTTATGTATCCGTGAGCACATCCTAATCCTAACAATTAACAAGGCCTTCTGACATTGCCAAATGTCCTGGACTGGGGGCAGACACACATCACAGTTGAGAATTGATGCTGTAAGGGCAAAGACTTTGAGGGTCTTTATTGGAATACGAATCTTTCCTTCTCCCTGGGATGCTCTGGATGTTTCTGTAGCCCCTTTCACTCTGTATACTTAGATTAAAAGGTTTGAGATTCTCAGGTTGGCTTCCAACTGCACCTTGCATGATTGTATGAGGCATTTGCATATGACATCAAGGGCTCCACTTATTATTTGTTTATTTTGATGTATACAAGCTTAGACGATATTCCTCTACTACCATTAAGTAAATGCAGTCACTGGGGGATTGTTCCAGCTCTCTCTGCATATAAATTCAAGGATGAGTAGCTATATTGGCAAATTGGCTATACCCTGAGAATGCATTACCCCTACAGCCTTCATTTTATATCTAACAAACACAAAGGTACCAAACATGTGGAGGCTGTCAGTCCTTGGGATAAGAGCCTCAACTAAACAGACTGGCTTTGGAAAGTAAGCTGCCTTATAGGTTTTGGTTTCTGGCTTTTCAAGGATGGCTTATTGCAAACTTCATAAACTGCTCAACCAAAGTCCAGGGCTCTCCTCATGCCTGACTTAGGGAGTGCTCTGAAAGCCTTGATATAGAATGTTTCCTTGTGCTGAGCATACTCTCACCGTGATGAACAGTGTAGATTTATGTTTAGGACTAAAATAAGGAGAAAACCCAAATGTGGGCTCCGCAGGGTTTACAAGAGGCAAAAAACGGTACTAGTGATATGATAAACATTATTCTAGAAGGTTCTGGAGGACCTTCGATTTATTTCTGAGATGATGTTAATGGAAAATTGAGTTACACATGTGCAAGGAAATCTGTTAACCATTTGAACTGAAGCTGGAGAAAGGCATGGGCTTTCTGTTTGTTTTCCTTTGCAGAGGCAGAAGAGGAAGTTGGAGAGATCTGAATCATAGAGCATGATCCTTTGAAGGCAGAGGGGTCATGTGAAAGGATTGTAGGCACACCCTGCTAGCAGTCTGACCCCAGCAAGGACATAGGACCTCAGAACAATAAACCTACAACATGAAAAGTTGAGTCTTGTTAATAACTCAGAAAAACTCAGAAGGGGGTTCTTTCCAAACCACCAGAGAAGAGCCTGGCTCAGCCCAGCAGGTGCCTTGGGTTTCGCCTTATGAGAGTCTGAGTGCCCGCAAGCCTGCTGATCTACGATGTAATGAACATAGGTTGTTTTCAGCTGCTAATTTTATGGCACTTTGTTAGGCAGCAAAGTGGATACAAGTGATTTCCCAGCCAAGCCAGCTAGCCTGACAACACAAAATATCAATGAGTGCTCATGAGGTACCAGCTGCTGCTCCGTGTACAGTGAGCACAGAGCTGGGCCCTGCCCTGGGAGGACTCCCCAGCTGGAGCGGGTGCTCCTGTGCAGTGAGCAGAACCTCGACTCTAGCTGTTGTGGACTCCCTTCATTTTTGCAGCAAAGGTTCTTTTCAAATCACTGACTGAACTATTTGTCCTTGTGCTGATACATGTTCCATTTCAAATCATGTGTGAAGGTCAGGCCCTAGAAACTGGCCTGAATCTCCAGCTAGCCTCCCTCCTAAATCTGAATCTCACAACTGGCTCTGCCTTTGTACTGGTATGGGACAGATACTCATGACTGACGCTTGAATGTCTATTTTAGTTCTCACTTTCTACTGATTTTATTAAGTGGAAGAGAGAAAGGTTTTCAGATTGCGTGGCACCATTTAATGGGAGGCCTGGAAACACTGTTTAAGGGAATCTGTCTCTCATTATTTTGGTCCATTCTGAATTGAAGGCCAGTGTATAAATATTGCTGTACCATTCCTCTTGAGATAATTGAAAAATGAAAATGACTACAGCTGTGGAATAATAATGTTCCAGCTGCTAGGGACCAGACACATAGCTGGGCATGCTTCTGTCTCACTGAGATTAGAAGGGGATGGTGGAATGGGAGCCTGCCTTAGCAGAAAAACCCTGCCACTATCCCAGCAAAATTCGTTAGGACTAGGACAGTGAGCAGCAGCAGAAGATTTTAAATGTATGAAATAAAGAAGATGCTTTAGGGGGGTATGTTCCCACCCTGCTCAAAGACAATAATGGTCCAGCCTGATGCTATCTAGGAATCACCATGCAAGATGTGATGAAGCAGCTGCAGCATCCTTCTCTTGGTTGTAGCGTCTTGTTAGTTAGCCTCATCAACTCTTCTGAGGCAGCCAAGTCACTTCTATCACAGATGCCACCTTGTCTTGCTTTTAATTTGCTCGTGTTTGCAGATCTCCAAAGTCTAACTGGTCACAAAAGTTATTAGATATTCCAGAACTCTCTGCAGCTCAGGAGGGACCCTTCAGTCCAGCCCATTTCAGAAGGTAATGGGAAAACACTAATGGATTCTGAAGGACAGCAGTAATGTATATAAAAGCTTCTCAAGGGATTTGGGCTGAAGGAAGCATTGAAGCCAGGAAGTACCAGAAGTGTACTTTATTCTCTTCCTTGGAGCCTGATTTTACAAATGCTGCCTTCTGGAAATGGCTGGGCCCTCCAGCTGTCAGGCAAGCTTGCCAAGTGTTGACTGTACTCCTCATAGGAGGAGGTTCTGAGTGTGCCATTCACTGGAGGAACTGCTGAAGAGATAGGTAAATGGCCTCCCTGTCAGCGAGCTGCTCCTGACATGTAGACAAAGTTTGGTCTACCCATCATTTTTGGTTAGTGAATCTTTCAGGATTGGAATGACTATTCTGTCTGCTATACACCTTGGTCCATCTCCCCAAGCAGAGGCAAGAGAGCTGGCTGCTTATGGGCCTTTCACTTCAAAACCTGTGATATGAGGCGGACCAAAGAATCAGTTTTTTTAAATCTATTATGTAATGAGAGGGTATTGCATATCTTCTGTGGTTGTCTAAATTGCTGACACTAGAAGACCAAGTTTAGCTTCCTTAATACTGCACATCACTCTCATTCTGAGACCCTCCATAATTCCCTGTTTCCTATGTATATCTCCCTCCCTCTCCAAATGGAGCCTTGTTACCACTCATCAAGCCAACTATTATTCCATCTGCTGATCCATTGTGCCTCCCTAGGTTATTGCCCTTTTCATTCCTGCAAAACCAAGATTTTTCCCTAACGAGGCTCTGCTGCTTGTTGTTCATGGGAGAAAGGTCTTTGCTTAACTTCTTGAGCAAACTTTACCTACACATACATGGGACTCACTGTCTTGTGCTTAAGGAGTGTTGGGAATGCTAGTATAGAATGTCCTACGGTGGACTGGGCTCTCTGGGTCCCTAGGCTCACAAAGTACCTACCAGGAAAGATTGACAAACAGTTTCCTTGTTTCAGTAGCTTGAGAAATGCTTGGTTAGACAGGTTTTTTTTCCTTGAAGTATTTTCCAGATTTTAGTGGACTAAATATTCATAAAATTCAAGAAAATTCATAAAATTCAAGAAAATTCATAAAATTCATAAAATTCAAAAGAGAATACATGACGTTTTGCAATGTTCACATGGCTATAAAGAAGAAGACGTATGATTTGGTGGCTAATGGCAGGTGTGTAACTGAGGCTTTCCTGGGGAGTTCTGTTGAAGTTTACAGTTTATGAAATAGGAAAACATGTGGCTTGAAAAATACATTTTAAGGGATCACCTTAGGTATCCATTGGGAGTATAACCTCTCTGTAAAGGGAATACACCAGTTTCTATAGGTTTTTATTTTGAGTAAATAAGTGTCAAAAAGTGACTGTTTCTGTTCATCTTGTAAATCTCCCATCATATCTAGCACAGAGTAAAGGCAGCAGAGAAATATTTTTGGAGTAAGTGAATGATCTTTCAGAGCTCAATAAAGAGAAGCTGCTGTTTCCTCTTGAAGGATGACCAGTATATAAAAAATCACCCAATAAATACATATACTTTTCTCTGTATAAAATACAATCACTCTGTTCTTGTTTATTTCCTAATCTAATGGCCAGTATATCACATGGGCTCACCAGCTGGTTGGAGGAGGATGATGAAGGTGGAAGAAAATGAAGAACATAACTATCCCAGGCCCAAAGCCCAAAGACACAGCCCAGCCCCAGAAGCCACACCTACCTGGTAGCAGGTACTAAGTTCCTTCCCATTAGCTGAGAAGGACAACATGCCCATTGCCAGATCTACAAGGCAGCCAATCTCTAGGTCTACATTGCTTCGACTTGATCTCTGGGAACTAGCAACAATGTCCCCACCCCAGACCATGTAGCAGTTGCTGCGTTTCACACTGAAAACCAGAGAAAAGGGAGGAGTTACAGAATACATTCTATATTCTGGTTTCTAGTCACAATTCACTTGTAAACTGCCTGCGAACCCTCTCTATGAATTTTTACCATTAGCCCTACACAACTGTTTTCTTGAAAGAAACCATTCATCGTCAACTAAATTTACTCAGGCATGAACTGCTGTGTGGGGTGATGTGGCAATATGGTGGATCATTATTTCCCAACTCATTAGCAATCTGATCTTTTGATGCCAAGGAGGGTAATACTCCCATTTTAGGGACAGAAAATCAAACCACAGAGAAGAGACTAACGTTAGGAAAATCTATAGAGGAATTTGGTATGAGAAGAAGAAGCAGTAACCTCGGTTCACTCTTCCCTCTCTGATATCCAGGACCACAGCCCACAAAGTGGTCGGAAACTTGGTCCATATTCCTTTGAATGGCAACTGGGGCCCAGGTAGACCCCTTGTCTCCATTGGTCTCCTAGCTCCCTGACTACTACACTGCACTTTCTTACTCTAGAAGTTCACAAGTTACACTACTAAATAGCCTAAATAGCTTCATAACTGCATAGGTTTTTTCTCTCACCAGCTGTCTACCAGTTTTCAGAGTGCAAAACTCCATGTGACCATTACTCTTAAAAGCAAACTGTGGTGACCAAAAACTTTTAAAGGCTCCCAAACCAAGATCCTTTTCACTTTTGTGGTGACAGGAATAAAACCCAGGATCCTATGCAGAGTAAGAAGGGGTTCTACACCCCCAGCTCTCATTTCTTAATTGCAGAATTGCATACCCAGAGAGAGCTTTGCAGAAAATAGGCTATGTGAAATGCGGTCCTCAGAGCCTCTCACAATGGCTGGTGGCAAGAAGCAGTCAGTTCTGCCTCCCTGTCAGCTCACCTGGGGTGCAACAGCTGAAGGACCTGGGCTTTTGAAGTGATGTGATGTGGCCTTTCTTAGGTTAAAGGACAATTGATTCTCTACTTGGTGCTAGAGAAACCCCTTTGAGCACACTGAGACCAATCTGATGTGGCTTGGTATGGGTTTCTGCTGTGGCTCTCAGCAGTGGGAAGGAACCCACACCACGTATTCAGCCCTGTGTGATGGACAGATCCTTGAATCCTATATCCTGAAGGCTGTTTACCTCTCTGAACCATTCTTTGGAAAATCCAGGCTGGATTAAGAAATTCTGTTTTCTTCTATTTCTAGAAGTCTGCCACTTTCTCCTGTGAGTGGAAATCCCCTTTCATTTTCCCTTATTTGGGGCAACAATGGGGCGGCATTCTCAGGATAAGTGCAGAGACCTCTATAAACTGTGCCTTCCAGTTATAGCCATGGATAGATGATTTCTATAAAGCTCGAATTCAAGCCATGTTATCACTGCTTTTTAAATTACAGAATTCAATTACTGATGTATTGAGCTGTGTATTGTGAAGTGGCAGACTTTGTGTATATTTTAAAGATATCAAATTTAAATGCCTTGAAACATATAAAATTCAATTCTGTGTCTATTGCTTATTATGTCAGACAAAGAACTAAGAATTATTGATCACCACAATGCACCAGACCTTACTTTAAGTGCTGACAGTAATGGTTGATATTTATCAAGTATTTGAGGCAAGGCCCTGTCTTAAACATTCTTTTACTAATTGACTCATTTACTTCCTACAGAACTCTGGGATTTGAATGACTATTCTCATTTTATATATAAGGAAACCAGAGTTCAAACTCACATGGGTAGGAAGAGACTAAGTATCTGAGCTTGAGTTCAGCGCCTGTGCTCCTCACTGTCTGCCCACAGGGTCTGTCACGAGAGTGACAAGACTCTCCTGTGCTGGTCAGCTTTTGGTGAGCTTTGCTATATACAGAACTGAGAAGGAACCCTGACTTGGTGGTGTGAAGACCTACCCGAGAATAACCTTCTACTTCTTGGAAGATGGCTGCACAAGGAAAAGATGTTCCAAACCCAGAGAGTAGAAAATAGACACATGAGAAGACATTGTTTTAAGGTCACGTTTGGACACATCCAGGCATTGATTTTCCCTGAGAGCAGTGTCAGTGGACAGTGGAGGACCTAGGTGGGCCTACAGCATAGTTCCCCCAAAGAGTCCTAATTCCTACTCCTTAGTTGTTATTCATGGGTTTTCCATTTCCCCTCTGCATTCTTTATGCTTTCAGATGCATCAGCTCTTGGGATGAGGGCTTCTGACTTGTCAGTTGATGTATGTTACTGTTCATCTGTTCAATTTCCATCAAACTAGCTTCTTTCAGGTATGCAGGTATTTTCTGATGTAGAAACTGAGGCCTGCCTCAAAATCATGGAGAGAATCCTCGAGGGCTCTCTGGTCCCAATGGTCTACCTTTGTCTCCCATCACTGGGTTGTGATTTATATATGTGATGAAATGAACCTGTTTCTCCAAACACTCCCTTTCCACTGTCATGAGGATCTCAGTTTCCTTAATGACTTAAAAACAGTTAAAAACTTGTTCGCCTTTTAAGACAGGCTGGGATGCTTTCTCTACCTGGGGTGAGGGATGAGGTGCAGGTGGCTACGCTAGGGAGGAAGGAGCCTTCTGGGAGCCCCCCTCCTTACCTTTCATGGACCCGGCCTCTTTCATCTCCCAGGGTGACAGTCACGGTACAGTTTTTATTCAAGTCAAACTTTTCACTGTAAAAATGGTAGTCGGGAGTCACCCATCCAACCCAGACACACGATGGATCCTGCCCAGCAAAAATGCGGATAGCATAGTAGCATTGCTGTGGAGGGGATAACAGGATGCATGAGTGGTGTCTGTCTGGGGAGGAGAGCTGACAGACAAAATCATAAAGTAGCTCACTTGGCTCATTTTTATGAAGAAGTACACACTGAATGTTTCTTTTCCTTTTCCTGAGTTGGGTTTCACTTTGTAGCTCAAGCTGGCCTTGAACTTGTTGTGCCCTCCTTTCTTAGCCTGTGTCACCATGCCTGGCTACGGCAACACACTGTTGAGAAGGTATACGACGCTACACTCTAGACTCAGAACAAGGCTTTTGTTTATGCGAAGTCTTGAGAAAAGAGCTGAAAAAGAAAACGGCTGTAGCCCAGACACCAACCCTCTCTGTGTGGACTTTATGCCAACCATTGGCAATGGTAAGGACAGAAGTTCCCAAAGAGGATCGTACAATCTGTGGGGCTTATCACCTTGTTGTACTAATAGCTATGCACCAGGGAAGGCGACTACTTCATTCCTTTCTTTATGACAACGAGCAGGTTTACTTATTGTACTGTGCCAACTTTAACTTTTCTTGACTAAGACCAGAAAAAAGAAAAAAGAAAGAAAAAGAAAAAAAGGAAGCATAGTTAGAGGAAGCTAGGCTTGAATCTTTGGCACAACTGATTATTATTCTGTGAACTTGGGTAAGTCTTTTGTCTTCTCTGTGCACAATATCACATATCTCTAAGGGGTTGTGATTAATTCAAATAAATGGAAATTAAATGGGACAGTACATAATTGCTGAACAGTAGTGCTCAGATATAGCAGGGTTATGATTTGCTGCAGCAAGCATCTTGGTTTTGGTGGTGTTCAGTTTATGAACTCAAGGGGAACTTTACAGAAGGGGCATGTGTTTCTCCCATGGACACCAGATGCTGAGGGAGAATGGAAGAAGAAGGAAACTAGGAAGCATTTTTCCCGACTACTGTCACTGCGGAAAGGAACCTGAAGTAGCTTCTCTCCTCCGGGATGCCTTCCTGCCCCTTCTTTGTTTGCTCTCAAGATTGCTCCTGGCACTAGGGAACCGACTCATAGAAGTTGACACAAAAGAGCAAACAAAAGGATTTAATTGGGACTCTTCCAACTCATGTTTCTTTCAATCAGAAAGGCAATGATGGCTCCCTGGGGGCAAATGGGCAAGAAGGACACCTGATGCCCAATTAGGAGCTCCAGGTTGAGCCCTTATTAGACAAACACCATAGAAATGTTCTGGAAGGATCCAAATGTATATTAGGAGACAGAGTAATTGACAATTAGAGAAGATCTCTAGACAAATCTTTGCTATGTGGGGCATATTACCAGGAAGAGCAAATAAAATAATTAAAGGCATAATTGAGCACATTTACTTACTGTTGTTGTTTGAGAGAGTATTTCTTGAATCTGTTTCCTAGGGGGAGGTAATCCACATTTTAGTCATTTGGTTGAAGAGAGAACCCCACAGTTCTGACAGGCAATTGATCTATCTTTAACAATCAAGGCAGGCTTAGGAAACTGGCTGTTTTCTATACACAGGTGACTGCAACTGGTCTTGGGAGTTGCTCATTTGTAAGCTGCGGCCATAGGCAGTACTGTGGCTTCCAGCGTTCCCCTGCTACAGGTTGTAAGTTAATGTGGAGGAGGATGGCATGCTGTAATAACATGGGTAGCGAATGGGTTGCCACGCTCCCTCAAGCAGCTGTGCTTATTCAAAACCTTGGTGGAGAGCGAACCTGCTACAAGAGATCTGGACAAGACAGTTTAGACAGCAGGCCCACACCAGTGATTAAAAATAGACATCAAAGGACAGAAAGACAGCAGAGAATTCATGCCTTATCAGGAAGGAAGAAATCACAGTACTCGAGAGGCACACTGAGGCAAGGCTGGGAAATGCCCATAGCTATGTAAAGGTGGCAATTGGCCTTCTGAAATTTCTCATTTCAAACATAAGCAGTCTTTCTGCTCCCAAACAGTGAGAATTATGAGCGCAAAGAGGCCCAAGCTCAGAGATTCAAAGGAGAGTAGAAACATCCTCTCCAAATGTTTAGCTTCATGGGCTTCTTAATTTTGCAAGGCACTTCCACACACACATGGCCTTGCATGAACTCACTCACATACACACACATAGAGCCATTTCTTTGTGTGTGCATGTGTACAGGTACAAATGTGTGTACACATGCAGGGGTACATGGATGCATAGATGCACATGTATGTACATGAGAATGAAGGCCATAGATCAACCTCAGGGGCTGTTCCTCAGCCTCCACCTACTTTGTTTTTTGAGAGGTTTCCTGGCCAGTGAGCACATGAGATCTTCCTGTTTCTGCCCCTCTAGAACTCGGGGTACAGGTATATGCCACCAAATCTTTCTTAAAAGCAAGCAAGCAAGCAGACAAACAAACATGGCCATGAAGACCCAGCACAGGTCTTCACGCTGTCATCAAATACTTTACAGACAGACCTTTCTCCCCAGCCATCTACATCCTCATTTCTTTACCTAGCTGAAAGCAGAGAGGCCACCATAAACTCACTTCTTATGTTGTGGTTTAAGCACAAAACAAGCAGAAAGTCAACCTAAGAGCAGGTAGAGTTGGTACCTCTGAGAATTACAGGACTGCCCCAACCCCTCACCTCTTCTGGAAGGCTTCACTGTCTAGACAAGGGCTGTGGCTGAAAGAGGAGTGACATTCGACGGGCATGCTCAGGCGGCAGTAGATCATATTGGCATTGCTGTTCTGTGTGCCGAATGTCTTGTGGGTCACCTTGAGGCACGGAGGGCTGTCCATGGTGCCATCAATCCTCACAACCTGGGAACATCAGCATGAGTCCTTAACCTGTCATACAGGAGGGTGTGACCTTGACCCTATCCCTCTGTCTCTCACCGACCTAACATAGAGTAAGTTATTCTGCAAATTATGCTAGTTGGTTTTTTATTAAAAATTTTCACCTCCACCCCTCCTCACATGNCTCCCCCCTCCCCCTCCATCTTTTTGTGATGTGGACTTTGTCTGTTGAGAAACTTGGGCTCTGCTCTTGGCTGGAGAAATCAGTAATGTAAAACAATACAAATACTGGAGAGAGGTACAGCTGTCCGGAGATATAGTATGATGGCCACATAATGTTGATTTTAAATTAGAGGGTATATGGTTGACCAAAGATTTCCATTGTCAGGGGGCATCATGAGAGCATCTTATAGAAAGGGACCAGAAAGTCCCAAACTCAGGAAGAGCCACAGAAGCTCCTCAGAGGGTACTTTCACCTGACAGGTTTCTATCTGTGCTTGAGTCCTAGCCTTAGAATTGATGTGTCTTGAGCCTTCTCTAAATCCTGAGACAATTCATGGCTTTAGAACACAGGTTCTATAGAGTGGTAACCAACAATATTAATAATTAGTTTCTTCATGTGTGTATGTGTGTGTGTATTCATATGGGCACACATGTGTGTAAGCACAAGAACATGTATGCACCTGTGTGTGGAGGTCAATAATTAGTCTCAAGAGACAGATTCTCTCCTTCTCCCAGAGCTCAGTAACTAGGTTGGACTGGCTGGCCAGAAAGCACCAAGGATCTTCCTGTCTCTGCCTCCCCAGCACTAAAATTACAAGTGCCTTCTGTCACATCTCCTATTTTTCCCAAGTCTAAGGTTTCTTAGTTTGCCAGAGGCTGTGAGACTCCAGGATTTAGAACTACACTTCTAAAATAATGGTTATCCCACAACTAGAGAAATACAATCTTCCCCAGAACATGAGCATCAACAGGGGAGAAGCATTAAGAGCTGCTGCTTGCCAGGTTCAGACCTTCTAGAGGGGGTGCTTAGAGTAAGGTTGGAGCAAACCCAACTTGAACGCAAGTAACACTGCAATGGAGCTGGTCCATTTGAAAGCATTCTTCTTTCTGTGTCTATCAAAGGAAAATTATGGTGGGTCTCATCAAAACAGATCTAGAACCCAAACTTGGCTTCTCATAATCTGTAGTTCTTTGCTCTTCTTAAAGGTGGAAGTACCATAATTAAGTCTCACACTGCAGCTTAAAATGTTAGTAACAGCACCAGTGTAAACAAGGCCGCAAAGATAAGTTATGAGCATGGAGGGACACACATGTTTATCGCATGAATGTCAAGTAGAAATGTTAAACTTTGGGAGGAAAATAATGTTGAAAGTGTCCGGACACTGAAGTACCATGATAATGCCATTGTAGGAATATTGGCAAATAATCTGGTGTCTCAGTCTGGGAAGCAGTCTGCAAAATTGTGTACAATGCTGTTGTTTCTTGTGAGATAGTGTAAGTTAAGGGCCTGCAACTATAGCTATGAAGACCCCAGGCAGTGTTTGGTAGGCAGCTAAGGTAGGGACTGAGGTAACCATTTCCTTTGACAGGAGACTTTGTGAGAACTTAGTTCCTTGGTCTACTTGCCCTGCCAGGACCACCCATGGTGTAATGTTACCTCTATGTGGGGATGATCCTTCGGCACATTCACGAATGTTGGAAGGCGCTTGCTGAACCACACTGCAACGTCTCGGTTCATATTTACCGCGAAAGGCTCAAAGCCCTCCTGGAGGCCACACATGGTATAAAATTTGAAGGTACTGGCATCTGTCCCAAGATTCATGCGGCCAATCTGTGACAGCCCCAGAGAGCAAATGGGCACAAATCCTGCAGAATAGAGATTGCGGCTTCAGTGCGGAGGTACCATTGAGGGGAGCTGTGGAGAAGCTGCAGTTGTACCTCCTGCTTGGATTGGGAGTTCCATGAGTCGATATGGAAAACAACCTTTGTCTGTCGTTTTAGCACACAAAATCAATAACAGGAAGCTGCCTGCACACAACATTGCCCTACTAGTATATGGGAGAGAAAAATGAATTTTTTTAAAATAAATCTTTTTTAAAGATTTTTATTTATTATGTATACAGTGTTCTATCTGCATGCATGCCTACTCGCCAGAAGAAGGCACCAGATCTCATTACAGATGGTTGTGAGCCACCATGTGGTTGCTGGGAATTGAACTCAGGACCTCAGGAAGAGTAATCAGTGCTTTTAACCTCTGAGTCATCTCTCCAGCCCTGAGAAAAATGAATTTTGTTCAAACTGATTTGTGAAAAAAATCATGTAGCTAAGAATATTCTCAAGATGGAAGAGTAAAACAAATATTAAACAAGTGAAATCTATTATTTATGCCTTATTTAAAACTGATCTTGGGGATTAGAGAGATAGTTGAACAGTTCAGAGCATTGGATGCTCTTCCAGAGGACCCAGGTTTGATTGCCAGCACTTATGTGGCAGTTTATAACCATCCAAATGCCAGGTTATCCAAAGCTCTCTTCTAGCCTCTGCCCACACAGGATATGTGAGTGGTTCACAAAATTCATGCAGGCAAAATATCCATACATGTAAACCAAGTAGAAACAAATTGTGTAACAACAACAAAGACATGGTGTCTGGCAGGGCACACCTGTAATCCCAGTCATTGGGAGCTGAGGTAGGAGGATCCAATGATCTAGACCAGTCAATCTACACACGGAGTTTGAGGCCAGGTTAGACTATACAGTAAGAGCCTGTCTTAGAAAATAAAAACACAACTGAAAACAAAATAGACATAAAGCAAAACAATAAAAACAAACAAAAACAAGAAAATGATCAACTATGTGAGAGAACAAATATGCCAATTTCTTTTAATAATAATTTTAGATTTTTGGTACACATACTGCAATTAGTTAAAAAATGACAGTATTGATTCTACTCTTGGATTTGAGGCCTACCACATTGGAGGGAATCCATGGGAATGTAAACCTGGTTAAAAATACATGGCCCATGGAAGAGCAGCTTTTAGGTCCAAGTGGGGTAATTAGATGCTGCTCTTCAGCTACATTGATATAGTATCAAGCTGCCTTCTAAATATTTATGTTTATACCCATGGGGAAAAGTTTAACTCATGCTTCAACAGAGAAGTCTCTCTGTCCACCAAATGTTGGTGAGTGCTCAAAGTGTGGAGTGTAAGGGGAAGAAGAGTGCTCAGCATGAAAGAAGACATTCATCATTTATGCCATTCCCTCCAAAACCATCCTGGAAGTGGCGGTGGAAAGAATGTAAGAGCCAGAAGTCAACAAGTAGGGCTGTGATATGCCATCCTCTAGGAAAAACATGTATGTGGGAGTCCACTTTGTGTGCTGTGATTACCATTAATGAATAAAGAAACTGCTTTGGACCTATAGCAAGGCAGAACTTAGGNGCAGGGAAAGCTAGGCTGAATGCTGGGAAAAAGAAGGGTGGAGTCAGAGAGAAGTCATGAAGCCTCTAGAGACAGACACTTGGGAACTTTAGCCAGTAAGCCACAGCCATGTGGTGATACACAGATTAATAGAAATTGGTTAAATTAATATGTAAGAGCTAGCCAATAAGAAGCTAGAGCTAATGGGCCAACCAATGATTTAGTTAATACAGTTTCTGTGTGATTATTTCAGGGCTGAGCAGTCGGGAATGAACAAGTGACCTCCCTTCAACAAAACACTGTAATTATAAACTCATTGGTAGTGTGGATGTCTACACGAAGTCTGCATAAGAATAGGCCTATCAACAGTCAGGCATGGATGGAAGTGGGACTTAAGGGGCTTTACCCCTCACTAATAACTATTTGCTCTTGATAGATTCAGTAGCAGTGGTAGTTACAGTCTTAGTTCTATCCTTATTGGCAATCCCATGAGTTCCAATGGTAGTTCCAATCTAATGGTCACACAGATGGCCCTAGTTAAATTAAATGGGCCACAAAAATCAAACCAAAAGTCCAGAACCTGGGCAAAGAACTCTAAAGGATGAGAGGTCACTGACGAAATGGGAGGGAGTGAAAAGAGGGCTGTGTGGGGCGTGTAATCAGAATACATGAATGTACATGAAGTTGTCAAAGAACAGAATCAAACAATAAAAATGAAGTGACAGCAACTGTCTGGGCCTCTGACTGCTCATCAGTGAAATGAGAGGTCACTCAGTGGTCCTTTATGTTTTGAGAATTTTGAATGGCAAAACTGTATTGCTGCTAGTTTATAGGTTTCCATCTTCCTTGTCTACTGTCATCCTCACCTAAAGACGACTACGAGAGCCAAGCATGTGCCAGAAAAAATGCCATCCTTCCTTCCTGCCACCACCGTCATCTCTCCAAGCTCACATCTATGACCTGATCATATTTAGAAATTCTGAACAGACCAAAGCAGAAGTTCAAGTTGTCTGGATTTCTTGTTTGTGGGTTATTTATAAATCATAATTGTAGACCAACAAATCAGGAAAGTAGGGAAAGCACTAATTATCTTGGATCGGGGAGGATGTGGGAGGCAGGCGGTTGCAAGGCAGCTGAAGCTGCAGAGAGGGCCAGGAAGGGAAGAAACATCTCTGAGGCTGATGCCTCATGTAGGCACTGGGGTACCCACAAAGAAAACGGGTGCCATTCCTAGGATAAATGGTTTTACTATTAATATTTTTTAGTGTATGAAATCTTATGTTTTGAAAATACATTTTCATCTTTCTGTTTCTGGGAAACAAAAGAGCAAATTTGAGAGCATTATGTCAAACAATAAGAACTTTTTATGTGGTTCATATGTACCAAGGCCACACTGCACTCTTTGTAGAGTAAGTACTTATTTATTGTCACCTAAGCCACAGTGTTCTTATTATATGTGGACACTTTAGCCAGATAAGCTATGGGGCCATATGCCATGATGTTCACATATGTCACATAAATGAAAACTGAGTCATTTGTATACTAGTTAGGTGGTGTTTGGAAATATGAACTTATTTAGAATACATATGTGTAATACTATTGTTATAACTGGAGAACATTAATGTCCTCCTGGCAGAATGACAGAGTCCTCTGATAGCCACCAAACATTGGGGCTGGACCTCTGGCCCTGTCACTCCAGAGAGGCAGTAGATTAGCCAATCAGAAGTTGCCCTAGCAATGCTAGGCTTGCTTCTTATAAATAAGTTACTGGAAATCTGACTACAGTGTAGATCGAAGATTACCAGATCTTCCCAGATCTGCAGTGGCACAGGGTGCTCTGATATATGTTGTAATGAGACTTCAGGGATGAGGAGGAAGTACCCCAGTCTCAGGAGCTCATTTACAGGAGGGCAAGGAAAGGAATTCAAATGAGTGAATGTTTTTTATGTAAACCACCTTTCTCCCAATACAGTACTTCAGTCCATCTGATAAAGAGCATAACTCAAGCCAGAAATGGTGCTTTTATCTTAGAGCACAGATATTAAGCACTCCAAGCTTGATGCGAGCAGAGACGAGGAAACTTTCTTCTCCTTTCTCCTTTAGTAGAATGGTGGGATAGACATTTAGCAGGTGGGATAGACACTCAGCAGGTGTAAAATTCTGAGAGGGAAGCAGCAGAAAGGTGACCTCGCTTGGAGACAGTAGAAGTAGTATTTGCATTGAGCCTCCCGGACCCCCGCCCTGCCTGCCACAGGAACTTGGGTTCTTCATCATTGTAAAGAGACAGCACTCAACTAGGAGGGAACTGAAGAACTGAGGCACCAGCAGACTTGACCAAGGTCATGAAAGGACTACCGTATGAAATGATCTCGTACTCTCTGAGTCACACTCCAGCTGCCAGTCAGCTGATGGAAGGAAATAGATGGTACAGGGATGAATGACCTGGATTGAAATGGAGGTATGTCCCAAGGAAGAGGACATTATGTTATAGAGTGGAGTAACTGTCCCTGCGGGCTGGAGCCCTCTCTTCTGAAGAAAGTTAAACCCAGTTGGAGAAATACAAAGACAACAGAAGCCACAGATGCTAGAGCAATGGCAGGTAAGAGTGGGGGCCCCCAAGGGGCTAAGTGGGAAGAGCTACAGATGCTCAGTAATGCAATAGAAGAAGAGATGGTAACTCTAAGGCTTGAACCAGGCAAGGGCATCTGGGAAGTCACAGAGGAAAGATGAATGTACATGAGGCACTTTCTTTTGAAGAAGCAGATTTGATAGCTGGCTATATTTACTCAACTCTCTCCATCCATCCAACGGGTTTCAGTTGGCCATCTCATCATCTTGGGACTTTTCAACTCAATGTATGAGTATTTCATGTAACTTTATAGTTCTGCATGATAGATAAAGGAGGGGCAACAATCATGCAATAATTGTCAATCACTTTCTGAATGCTGGGCTTACTGCTCTACAGATTTATCTCTTTATGTCCATTTTATGGATGAGGAAACCAGGACTAAGAGAATTAAGTAAGTTTCTCAATTTTTCTAGGCAAACTGCAACATCAGTATGTGGACAATGTGGTCTCCAGAGCAAACATCAAAGGTGGAAGCCAGGGTAGCTGTTTTCTAATTCTATTCTAAACTAATTTGCTTTGTGGCTAGATATTCCTTCCCTCTGCAAATGATACTGAATCATATAGCTCACTGTCTTGCCTCTAGATTAGGCTATTGAAGACACACAGTCAACAGGCCCTCCAGGCCCCTTAAAGGAACATGTCTGCCTGTACACGGGGACCCACACGACTCTCTGGAATTTATATGGATAACAGGACTCACTTGGCAAGGCCATGTGACATTACCATTAGCACAGTTTTTTATTGTCACAAACAAGGACTGTCACTACACACGCAGACCAAATAACCTGAAGTCCAAATGAGACTGGAGCAAGAGGAAGAAAGGTAAATAAAAGGAACAAAGATGCCATCTCCCTTTGCTACTTCTTTACACTCAACAAACAGATGCAAATATGCAGACAACTTTGAAGAGGTTCAATATTGCATGCAAATGGAATTAAATCAAACCACGTATACAGAATGGCCATCTCGGAAAAGGAAAGAGAAGAAAGCATGAACTTAAAATTTTCAGAAGATCCCAGGTTCTGGTAAACTTGGTGTCATATTCATAGTATCTCATACTAGTTCTGTGATTAACAGGAGCGCTTTGCTTTTGTTTTTAAATCTCAGGTGGTTAGAAAAAAACAGTTATCTGGAAAATCCAAATGATGATAGATTGCCATTCATTCGAATCTGCAGCCAGATAAGAGGAATATCACTAAGGGTGCAGAAAAAGATCTTGCAGAGAGGTGGTTAGATGACCTTGGGCCATTCCTGGGGGATATTTCTCTGAATGTCAATGATGGCATATGCTTTTTTTCTTTTTATTTACTGCTAAGCCTCAAGATGGAATTCAGAGACAAACTGGGAAGGCTGGAGTATGCATAGCATGTTCAGGAAACATAAGGTTACATTTCTATGTCACATCCAGTTTCTGAGCACAGCCCCCATCTAGAGAGAGAATAATATTAACAGGAACTTTTGGCACAAGGGCACAGATAGCAGGGGCACTTCCATCAAATAAGTTTTATTTTCTACCTCGTAGCTGTTTGCAGAGTCCTGGGAACTTTTTAGACTTAGACAGACCAATGGGCAGGAACATCACAGAAGGCTTCCCATGTAAACTCCAAAGCTGCAGCAAGAGGCAGGATGTTCCTCAGAGAACTGCACACCCCAAAGCCTATTCCAGATGTCTTATCCCAAAGTCTGGCAGGATCTTCAGGATTTTCCCTCTTTCATTTAAGCAAAGGAAATGTGAAGACTAACTGTAAGTTCTCTGTAAGTACTTTGGAAGCTTCTGAGCTTCCAGATAGCCGAGGCTGTGGCAATATTAAGAGCTATGATGGTCTAGGCCAGGGACCAGGAAACAATGAAACAGATAAGAGCTTGCCATTTGCAATGCAGGAGAGGACAGAGACAACAATGAATGAGTCACTCTCCTGAGACAAAGGACAAGCTACGCCCTGCAATGATTATTCTTATTCTTTCTCCAGAAGATCAAACAATCCCAACTGAGGATCTTGGACCTAGGATGACACACTGGTGACCTGAAGAGTGCCAGTACGCAGGGCATTGTGCCTTAAGGTGATTACAAAGCATTATATGTTTTGGTTCAACAGATGGTTCTCTTGAAAGTCAAGGCAAGATTTGCCACCTCGTTCCACATTTTGCACTGAACAAGGAGATGAGGTATGATTATCACTGGCCTCTGGCTGCTGTTATTAAAGAATGACACATCAGCTTCCTTTCAACCATCCCTCCACCAACTCCTGCGCTATCGCAGAGCTGAAAGGGCCTTCCAATTATCTTGTCTTTGTATTATTAAAGCAGATACAATACTACAGTATAATGCACAAACATATTACAGTACAAGCCTATTATCAGACAGCTTGCTAATAATAGAATTTGTTATTCTGAAGGTCAGATCGTGTCCCTGCAGAATAAAGGCACATCTTTCATCACAGCACAGATACTCTTTAAAGACAAGCTACTCCCAAACAGTTCTCTCTTTCACAGTACCTCTCTGCTCAAATACTGTAGTGTGCACACTCTACAAGGTGAAGTACAGCGGTGGGTGTTCGGCTCCGATTAGACACGGATTTCTTGCATGAGAAGGCTGAGTCTTGGCACATAAGGCCATGATCTACACCTCATCTGCCTTGCCAGCTCTATCATTTATCCGTTCCATATATAAAACCCTACCTTCTTACGGTTCCAACCCTTCCTGAAGCTCCCTACTGCTACAACACTAGCCACCTTGCATCTTGATGGGGTTACATTTCTCCTTTGACTTATTTCATTCCGGATTCTTTATACAGCATTCAATTCAGATGCCACTCGAGTGAGGTTTTTTCACTCTGCATTAGTCACTTGCCGTTTATAACTCATGTTCTGCATTATTAGTCACCTTCCCCTATTTTCATCTTACTTAGTCCACAATTAGAAGGGAGCTCTTCTGCACTGCCAACACTTGCCTTTGCTCCTGTGTTAGACTACCGGGTCTCAGAATGTAAGGTGTATACATATGCAAGCCACCAGAGTCTCTGGGCAGGATGCGGGCTTTGAGTCTGCTGTGGGGCTGAGACTCTTGCATTGTTAACAAGGTGGGATGTACCTTAAACATCAAGGCTTTATACTTAGTGCAAAGCTATACAAACTTCACACAGCTCTCAACACTGCAAGTCAGACAAGATTCTCATCTTTCTTATAAATGAACCAAAGGCAGGTAGACACATACTCCCCTTCTAGGTCACACAATAGTAAGGCCAGGAACAAAGTGTTGGTCTACGGACTTTTCCTACTTTTCTTTTGGGGAAACATCTGGATTGTCTAGTCCCTCGTTATCTTCCTGAACTCAGCGATTCAACACTGCACATGGTGGGACCCTGGGATGAATCCCCTACACTGCACTGATATCATCTTCTGTATTCCCTCTCATTGGTATCCAAGGCTGCACAGTCACCATTTATTCTGATGCCAATACCACATCTTCCCACTTATCTCTCCAATCAGGACCTTCTTCAAAATGAATTTTAAATCTGTTAAAAGGCATTAAATTATGACCTCCACCTGGATTTAGTGATTTATTTTTGCTAGGAAAACAGGCTCAGCAGCAACCTTTCTATTTCCCCAAATATTAGGCTCCTGGAAACTTCTTGAATGGTTCAGTTGGACATGCACACTGCAGACAACAGGTGCCTGTTAAAAGTACATCTTCCAGGCCCAAAAGCTACAGAGAAACCCTGTCTCGAAAAAAAAAAACAACAAAAAAACCCAAAAAGGTACATCTTCATAAAGCTAAAACACTCTGTAAGAAATGAACATTTCTATCACATGAACATGTCTTTTTATGTTTTTATTCTCTTGCTCATGCAGTTACATATCCCTAGTGTTTTGGAGACCGACTCTATTTTCATAACCTCTCAGAAATTCTGTGCTACAAGGAGTCCTAGTCATTTACCGAGGGGGAAACAAGATGTGAAGGGGCTAAGATGTCACAAGGAGGCAGGTGTATGATGAGGGCTCTTGTCTCCAGCCTCAGAGCAGCAGCCTTCCGATCTGAACTGATGACGCTGTGTGCAGCACAGCACACAGCACAGGGGTGAGCACATCACTGTGCTGTGTCACTGTCAGAATTTCATATCCGGGAAGAACAATGGGATTTCTTCCATCTGCCCTCTTACTTTGGAAGACAAAGAATGTAAAGCTCAGAGCGGTCAAGCAGTCTCCCTAAAAGTTGTACAATTTAAAAGAAGCAAGCCTGCCAGTTTGTAGTCCAGTGCTCTTTCTTCATATGCCAACAATCTGTGTACAGAGAAATAGTAACTATAACTGCTCCTTTGTGAGACGGGAAGCATTGCCCTTATTGTCCTCCATCTATGGCCAATCATAAGCACAACTCTGCTTTGGTTTCACAGTGTGTTTAAATTTCAAAATAAATTATGCTTCATTCAAGAGAACAGCTAAATCTAGCGTTTGTGTTCCAATGGTTCTCATCAAAGACTCAAGTTCAATTACACAAACATGCAGAATGACAATTCAAATCAGAATAAAAGGATAACTCTTTAATCCATTGATTTTTTTTCTCTCTCCTGCCAAGGACATTCCACCATATACAATTAGCATTTCTATTGTACTAAAAGCAAACCTGGGGAATCTTGAAATGTCAAAGCACAGGGCTTGGAATTAGCCTGACTACAAAATTTATATTTACAAGCAAATGCTGACTATCACCATTATCTATCTGATTCTTTGGAAATTTCAGCATAAGGGATGGCCATCTCTCTCAGAATTTTGAATATGTAAAGTATAGTGTACTCTCACTAGAATGCTGGGGCGCTCCAGCAACTTGCCTGGGTTTTCTTTCAACCCCACAGGGTAAGGGAGGGTGGGGTGGTGGATTTACCGTTCTCAATCTCATAATCAGCGAAGGCAAGTTCAGAGCCTTTGTTGGTGATCAGTAGCTCCCCATTCAGTGTGAAGATCATAGAAGCATCATCCAGGTTAATCATGCACCCAACCACATCTCCTGGCTGCCAAGTTCGTCCAAAATACCCGCTACCTTGATGCCAACGCTGACCCTGCAAAACAAGACCGCAGTCTTAGAGAAGAAGAAGAGAAAAAACGCCCCCAAATCCCAGAATCTGGAGAAATGGCCACAACAGCAGGATCTCCTAATTTCTAGTAGCAGATGATTTCTATAAAGAGGTAAGGAACAGGGGGTCTGTCTATCTTACAGCCGAATGAAAATGAGACAACAGTGTCATGAGACAAGGTGACCTGAGTGTACTGGGTCATAGTCAGCCTTGAAATTAAACACATTTCTTTCTAGAACACATGAAAGTGTCTCAATATATCAGCTTTATAGAGTTAAGCGGGTTACCTCTGGAGCATAGCCAGCCATCTTGGGGAGAAGGGTAGAAGTAGAAATGATTGCTAAAAGGATGTGGGATATCGTCTTCCCCTTTTCCAGGATCAAAAACAAAGAAGCAATCACCATGAAATATTTATTCAATGTCTATTATCCAATGGTGGTAGCTATTCTCTCTGAAGCCTAAGACCCAGACTCCCAGTAATTCCAGCCTCCAAGAAAAACTCTGGAAAGTAAATTTGTAGTGATGGAGAGTGACTACTGAGCAGACTCACCCTGCTGCCTTCAAACACAAAGGCTTGGTCATCAGCCCCCAGTTCAATGTCAGGACGACAGCCTGGCCTGGCCCAGCCAACACGCATATCTCCTCCGGTTACCACTTCAAATTCAAAGTACCACTTTCCAGACTTTACTGCATATGACCGCTCTACCCGGAAAAATCGAATCTTGTCTATGCTGACCTTCTCAACAGTGGGGTCAGCTACTGTGAGAAGCAGAAGATAAGGAGGAGGGAAAGAGAGGTCACAGACTTTTAACAATTGCACATTCCTCAAAGAACTTGAAACCAACGATGAAGATGGTCATAGATTTGCCACTGTGCAATAAGGCATTTTGTCTACACCATGACATTCATCATTATTAGCACGACATTACAACAACACGGACCACCATCTACTGAATATTGACCTCATGCTGATTTCTTCACAATAACCTTATAAGGTCAGAATAGAAAAACCGAGGGTCAGAGAGGTTCAATCACTTCTTCGGCATCATAGTAAGCAGAATAAAAGCTCTGAATCCAGGACTGATTCCATCTCATGAACCACTGTTGCCTTTGGTACTTCCAGAGTAAGCTGGTGATTTTGATAGTAATAGAATTTAAGTGGAAACAGTCATTTCCTGACCTCTAAATAATCTGGCATTCAAGTTTTGGAGGATGAGAGAAAATAAATGTGATTTGTTCTGTAACCAGGTATTCTGAAAAGCTTAGCTACCTTAGAGAAAACGTATTCGCCCCAGGGCTGGGTCACAGAAATGCACATTGTAAAGATATCTGTCATGAGGCATGCAGATGTTCAAGCCAGATGGGGTCCCAGCACTAAGAGGGGGAAGAGGACAGGCGCTCCCATTCCTAACCAAGAGGTTGCCTCCAATTGGCAATCACTAGCAAAGAAAAATTCAGGTCTTTTCCAATGGAGTCTCACTGGGTATATAAACCATGCTGAAGGGACGGCTTCATACCCAGCAGTAGGTGGCCGACACAAAACAAACTCAATGACATTTCCAAGATAATTTTTGCTTCATGCTATTTTGCTTGGACATTAAAAAAAAATCTTACTGGTCTTTTGCTTGTATATTATTGTTTCCAATTTTGTGTTTTATGAAGTTTTTGGGTGTGTGTCTTGTATTTTTTTTACTGTTTTATTTTTTAATTCTGTGTTTATTTTTTGCCTGTTTTTTTTTTTCCCTAAAGGGAGAGAGAAAGAAGGTGAAGTTGTGGAGTTGGATGTAAGGAGCTGGGGGGGATTTGGGAGGAGATAAGGGAGGGGAAATCGGGATCAGATTACTTTGTATGCATTTTCACTTAAGAAAATCTATCAATGGGATAATGTTTCACAGAAATCAAAGTCCCACCCCTAAAATATACCAGTAGGCAGCACAAAGTGAACTTGGTTTGCTAGAAAAACAAAAAAGGTCATAAAGTCGGAAGGAGGGAGGGTGGGAGTAGATGTAGAGTTAAGAGGGCGAGCAATGGTGAGATATAAGAAAACACATTATGTGCACATATCAAGTCCTTTGAGAACAAAATATCACATTTTAAGAACTGCACTATTTACAGTAGTGTAAATTAGCCCTATTTAAAGATAACATTTCCCTATAAGGGGACTTACTTAGTAAACTATTGCAAAAATGAGCGATTACAGCTTGTTACCTAGTTCTTGGTCCGATAGCTCAATGTTATATCCATAGCCAACAAATGTCCGTACAGCTTCCCGCAGGCTGTCCCTATTTGATTTCTTGGTACGCTCGTCCAGTAATACATATGGCACCAGACGGGGATTCCTTTTGTTCTTCAAATCCTATGTGAAGCCAAAGGGAAGGTGCCAAGAAAACATATTTCAGTTTCGGAAGCAGCCCATCCTACTCACATACCCCGACTTCTTGGCTGGCTTACACTAGTCTATTAGATTTCCCCATGTGGCTTGATATTTAGCAGTGTGCGTAGTTGCCACTTATCTTCAGGATTAAATGAGTCTAAAAGGAGAAATCTTACTAATGCTCAAAACTAGCATTAAAAACAACACTTTAATAATGCCAGCCGGCAAATAAAATGAAGTGTCATGAAACTGCTTAGCAACCTCTGTTCCCAAGGTAAGGCTGATGGGAAAGGTGTAGCTATTCCCTTGCGGAAATTCATGCCCCATTTAACTGTCAGCTCCCCGTCACATCAGCATCTTAAGTCCTCAGACAGACACTGGAAGAGTGGCAGAGGCAAAGTGCATCCATCCCATCACAAAAGGTCCATCGTGCAGTGGAGTTATCCCCAGTTCCTTAGGTGAGACTATGAGAGTAAAGAAATGACAATTGCAGGGAAAGCCATCAAACTAAGATGCATGGTACCCTGTCCAAACCTCCTCATTCCCGGGCCTCCATGTTTTAATAGCTGAATTCCTCTTGCCTTCCGGGTTTTCCGGAAGTAAGTTTGGAAGATTTCCTAGTTTGAAACTGAAACTTAAATATCCCCCACAGCCTCATGCATCTGGTCTCCAGCTTGTGGTGTTGTTTTGGGAGCCTTGTTAAGAGATGATGCTGGGATGGTCCAAGAGAGACACTGGTAGGCCAGTATTTAAAGGTTATGGCCCCATCTTCTTTTGTAGCCTGATCCAGAAGATACCAAACAACATGTGCTATAAGATCCTGCTGCCCCAACCAAGCTCTTGTGGCCATGTACTTCGACCATGATAGACTGTAAACCAAGGCCACCAGCCAACTCCTCTGCCCCTCTCTCTCTAAGTTGCTTCTGTTGGGTATTTTGTCAGAGTGATAATCAACATAGAGGCTGAGGTATGAGCTAACTCATGTGAACTTTCTGAATACTAACCCTTAGTGATTAGTAAGCTGGGGAAATAGTTTAGGGAAAGGGCTGGGCCAAATGGCTTGCAATGAATCCTGATGCTAAACTCTGCTGGATTCCTAGTTATGAAACCATGCACACTTAACCTTGAAGTTAGGTTACTTCATAATCAAGCCAGGAGTTCCAGTTTTGCCCAAGGATCCTTAGTTCAACGGCCCAAAGTATGTGTGTGGGGGCTGGGGGGTCTTCTGGGCAGACTGGTTCACTCCTTTTCTGGGCTATTTCCCCCTTGAATTTATTTCAGTGGTAGCTATTTTGGGGGCCATCTCAGAAGTACTGCTGACCCATGATGTTGATTTGTTCTCATATCTTATCCCAGAAATATTACTGGCCCAGGGTATTGATTTGTTCCTAACCCTGGCCTTATGGTAAAACGAGTAACACAGAGGATGGGATAAAATACATCGTCCTGTGTGTGCACTTTATCGATGCATCTCTAACTACAGGAAAGATAAACTTTATCCACGTCTGCAACATTGAAATGATACCTGTAGTCAATGTCAATGTGACAGTTACAAATTTCGCTAGTCCATAGTTCCATAAATAATAAACAAAACACAATGTGAGGGATAGAGGGCAAGGGCAGTGCCCATATTCCAATCTCACATGCTTTACGGCAGAATGACATTTTGATGGATGACCACATCTACTTCTCTAGCATGCTTGACCCAGCACTCCTCACCTGCTGAATGCCATAGGTCCATCCTTGTTTTATTCTGTCCTTTGCCCAAACATTATGTGCATTCTCTGCAAGCTTATCCACTAAAATTTCCTGAGGTGGTAACAGTTTAACATCAGATAAATCCAAAGGCGCTGGCTTATACCCATTGGACATCATATAGCTACAAGTAAATGCAAAAGTATAAACATTTTGAATGACTACACAAGGTTCTCTTTTTCTAGATTTTTACAAATTTATCCTTTGAAAATTTCATATATGTATAACGTATCTCTAGCAATACTCTATTACCTCTTCCAATTGCCCCCATGCTCCTTCCAACATAACTCACTTCAAGTTTAACGCCTTTAAAAAAAATAATGCATTGAGTCCAGTTAGAAATTCCCATATCTGCAAAGGTGTGGGGTTATCCAGTGCAGCATGGGTAACCTGCCAGTAGCCTCCTTCAAAGAAAATTGACTCTCCATCCCTAGCAGGCAGCCATCAGCTGCCAATGGCTCCTGGGTGAGATTAGTGTCTCTGGAACTCCTCTCACCTCTTGTTGACTTTTTTTTTACTTGATTGATCATGTGTAGTTCTGTTGATAGACAACCATAGCTGTCTTCTGCAGATAACCACAGCTATAACCACAGCTGCTATGAGTTCATGTGTGCAACAACCATGTAATATCCACAGAACAGAATTTCACAGCATGTCTTCCCACCCTCTAGTTCTTCCTGTACCCTTTTCTGGAGTGTTCCCTGAACCTTTGGTATGGGGTCGATACAGCCAGCCCATCCCATCTATGACTGAACACTCATATTTCTTACTTACACTACTGTAAACAGCAATGAGTCTCTATATCAACCAGTTTATTTTATTTTATTAAGATCAAATGTACATACAACACACACACACACACACACACACACACACACACACACTGAGCAAATGAGGGCACAGACAAAATCTCCCCTCTTTGGTTGGTAGATAAAACAAACTCTACTTTATGTTCACAGATGAAGCCCCTAATGTACCATCTTATAACTAATATATTCTCATAGACTTCAAGTATAACACAAGAAAAAAGAGTCAATACAAATTCATTTCTATATCTAAGAAAACTCTTTAGGTGTCCTGCAAAGGATAGATGTATTCAGCCTGTTGCAACATTATCAGAAACCCTTCCATTCTACTTCAGAACACAAAATGTTAAAACCAGATTGGCAAGAATAAAACCTTGAGCTAAAGGCATTCTTATAAAATAGCACAGAATGGTTACTCATTCTTACAAAGCTCAACTTTTGTTCTTGGAATTAAGATAAAAATCCAGGACAGCTGAAAATTTGTGAGTTTGAAGTGACTTTTGCAGTTGGCTCTCCAGTTCAGGAGTCATGGCCTCAAGTGCCTATAATTTGAGACATAGCGCGCAAATGTGAAAGAGCTTACTACAACTCAGGTAGGTGTATCACATAAGGAGGAAGGTTGGGTACACTATAATAGGGTAACTATCCCCAGAGCAGCTAATTCCAGCCATGTGGGAATATCAGTCCAGAGATGCTGAAGGGCTTTAGGACTATGGACTGCCTATGCTAGAGCAAGAACTGGAACATGATAATCTGAAGCCCATTCTGTATAGAAACGCTGGATAGGATGAGATACAGAATCTGTTATAATCATAGGAAATGGCCCTGTCTCTACCATCTCAGGATAACTCCTTCTGGCAGACTCAACACATATCAATATATCCCGGTTCTAGCAACTTCAGCTAGGAGTGTGCCTCTCCAGATGCCATCTCTTAGATGTGATTTCCTTGACGCCAGGTGCTATGTGAAAGAGTGACTCATCAGTGTGGGAGTTGAAGAAGGACAAGGATGGCGATCATTTGATTAAGGCTGGCACCGTTTTGGGTTCTATCACAACACTTGTGTTTTACTGTGTGTACCCAGGGCTGGCACTGAAGAGCAAGAGAATGAAACAGTGAATGAGCCAGCAGATGTGCCAGTGAGCAATTACCTGAATGTGTGACTTCTTCTGAGTATAGAGGTGGGGAAGAAAGTAGGACATGCAGATACAGAGAGGAGAATGGAATCTTGGTACAGATTCCCACTTCCATGAAGGACTTAGATGTTCGCCCAGTGCCAGAGGCATGGAGTGAATATCTGTAGTGACTAGGAACCATTTCCAAGCTCTTGCCAACTGCCCTTCCTATTGACTAAAGAGAGTGCGCTAATTTGAGGTCGGTAGACCTCCTAGTTCAAAATTAAGCATAGTATTATTAGATATGGGCAGAAGGAACAAAAAGAGAGGGGATCTTGAAATGTTTCCTTACAGTAGGCTTCTTCTGAGGGTCTCAGTGCCATCTAAGTAACTGGGGGAATATTCTAAGATGCTAATATTCTAAGATGCTACCCAGTATGTGGTCTGCCTCCTGCCTTTGAACACAGGCCTCCACCCTCTCATCTTTTACACTCAGCTTGAACCATTAGAAAATTCACCTACTTTTTGGGCAGTTTGACTCTCTTGAGATCCTCTTCAGCAGCTGGGTTAACGTGAGCAATGTGGCACCCCAGGGCCAGCAGGGTTCTGTGATGTAATACAAGGAAGAGATTGACGTTAACTGTAGGAGCTCTAACCCATGTCTGAGCTGGTTAAGTGGACAGAAGCAATTCGTTTAGAGCAGAAGTTGGTCAACATTTTCTGCAAAGGGACAGACAGCAAGGCTTTGTCTATATATAACTACCCAATTCTGCCAATACGGAATAAATGTAGCCACCGATAAAATGCAAACAAACGAGCCCAGCTTTATTGCAATGAAAATATATTTACAGAAACAGGTGGCTGGTTTGTTTATCCCACAGGCCATAATGTGCCAACTTCTGATTTAGATGATAGCAGGCATAAGAACATGAAAGAGAAGCTTGTTAATTGCCCCACATAGAGACCTTTTCTAGTTTATAAATTCACTTTGAATTATATCAAGCACGTGATTTCATGGAATAGTCAGGATTCTAACATCAAATCTTCAGGCCAGCAAATATTTGCTAAGTGAGGTCAGTATAGCACCTTGAGCTATACTTGATGCACCAAGATGCTTAAAATTCTTTGGAATTAAAGACGGTGGATAAATGAGCCTAAGAGACAAAGGAGTTTACATCTTTTTTTTTTTTTATGTCAACAAGCCAATGTTAGAGTGTTCTGCACTGACAGAGAATAGGGAAATACAAAGAAACAATAGACAACACACAAAGTGAATTAAAAATTGGAGGTACCAATTTGGATTAGGAAATCTGGGTCTTTTTTTAGGACTGTGAATGGGATACATGGCACAATTAAAAATTAATAAAAATTTGGGATTTTAGTAATCAAACCATAATTTTCTTTCATTTTTAAAAATACCTTTTTGAAAAAACTTGATTTAACATCAATGACAAATGACATTTGGTTCTTTGATTCTATTTCTCTACTTATTCCTCCTGCCCCTCCCTGGCTGCATCCTACATTCCTACACCCCCTATTTCTAGAAAGCAGCAAATGGCAAATAGTCTCTGGAGAAATAAATATACTAAATAGTATTGTGGGTCAGCTCCTCGCCATGCTAAGCTCTGTGACACGAAGAATCACCACTGCCTGTGATTTATCAGTGTGTCATGTTTGCCGACAAGGGGGACACACCTTTGCAGTTTAGCGACAATGCATCAAATTGCCCCCCTCACTGTCCAGTCCACATTCAATTAAACACTCACTTCAAGGTTTCTGTTGACATTTGCAGGTTGTAATTCTTCTCAGTTTCAGGGAGCTTTGAAAACTCTACAAGGCAGGGGTGTTGTCTTTTGTTGTCATCCCGTATCTAGGTGACAACATGAGAAAGAAGAGAATTCAAGTTTTGACAGCTGGCATTGCTCTGAAGAAACAAATGAACATCCTTTGAGGGCCCAGGCCACGT
This sequence comes from Bramus lutescens, assembly GCA_001685075.1. Lineage (NCBI taxonomy): Eukaryota > Metazoa > Chordata > Mammalia > Rodentia > Cricetidae > Bramus > Bramus lutescens. The sequence goes on along the minus strand of LOEQ01002414.1, from coordinate 330,482 downwards.
ATACCAGTCAGACTAAGACAGTGCCTTGCTGGTAAGTGAACGTGCGTGCCTCTCTCAGGAACGGCTATACACAGTTCCCAAGTTATCAATGGCTTGAACTCTGGTGGATTTATTTCTACACATGTGTCTCCATTTAGAACATGCTTTTCCAAGGAAGTAATTTTATAAGTTGTAGCTGTGCTTTTGTTAAAAGTTTGTGTCACTGTAATGTTACTGGAGGGCAGCATGCTTCTGAACATGGCTACAGATGTGGACCACACACATAATCACAAAAGGACTATGGGTATAGACCACATGTGTAATCTCAAAAATTTTAATAGCCATGTTAGAAAAACAAAATAACTAGATCAAATTAACTTTAACGATGTATTTTATTTAGCTCTATACATGTAATATATTTCTTATAAGAATAAGAATAAAATAGTGTAAAACTAGTCTTAAAAATCCAGTGCGAAGCCAGGCACAGTGGCACATGCCTTTAATCTCAGTATTCAGTAGGTAGAGGCAGGTGGATCTCAGAGAACAAGGCCAGCCAGGTCTATAGAAGAAGTCTCAGGACAGCTAGAGCTGCTATCTCAAACAAACGAAAATCCCATGTGAGTTTTAGATCCACCACACAGCACATCACAATCCTGACTAGAGTCCTTTTAACTGTTCAGCAGCTTATGTGACTACTGCACTGAACAGCATGGACCCAAGCATCCACTCTCTCCTTCATTCACTGTCGTTTCATAATTGCTTGAGTGTACTAATCGAGATTTTATGAGCTTACTAATGAGGTCAGATAGCTCTACCCCATGAAATCAACAGTCTAATGAAGTAGGAAAGGGTGATAAAATATTTGCAAGAATTAATGCAGTTGAAAAGTCCAATTGTGTTGAGTTCTCTGAAGGAGAGACTTCAAAAGCATACTGCAGAGAGGAGGTCATTCATGAGGACACTTTTGTGGCAGCTATGGACACACACACAGTTAGAGTGCAGGGACCTTTTCGGTAACTAACAGGAGTATGTATGACTAGAAAATGTCCAGGTCACAGGAAGCTGTAAAACTCACCTATCCTCCTGCTTCCAGAAGTGACCTCATACAAATCACACAGCAAAGTCAATTTACATTCTCCCTGAAAAATGCTTTCTAGTGCAAGAGACTCCCTAACCCCCTCAGGTCTCCATTAATCTTAGCCATCCATCTGAAAGCCACGTTAAACAACTTCAGATTCAAAATGAAGGGAAGAGGGAGAAATGTGAGGTGTGTGTGTGTGTGTGTGTGTGTGTGTGTGTGTGTTTGTGTGAAACCAGAGTAAGGAAGTGAGCTGGGAGGTGGGATCCCAGCTGTGCCTGTGAAGACCTGGTCTCTTCAGCGCTGACTGGAGAACAGGCTGCTACTAATTGCAAAGGTTAGGCAGGATGTAGGAAGAGGCGCGTTTTGCTTCACAGACTCCCATCCTCAGTGACATGTTCAAGGAACCCTTCCTCAGAGTACCACACACTCCACTGGGTCTGACCACGGAAGCACATACTTTGCCAAAAGTCCAGCCAAGTTCGATTTTATTCATTCCCCAAAGCTCATGGATATTTTCGGCCAGCCTGTCTCGGATCTTCTCTAGGTGAAGAGGCAAAACAACCTGCGGGGAGAGGAGCAAGAGAAAAGCCAGACCTACAGGCATGAACTGGATTAAAGTCCCAGGTGCCTCCGGCTGAACTCATTGCAAACGAGGAGGAGGGGCGGCTCTGCTCTTGGCCTGAGCTCGGTTCCTCCAAACTTCTCAAATTGTTCCATTGCTTTAGTTCTATGCCTCCACATGTCCACCCTGAACCCTATCAGAACTCTCCAAGACCCAAACCTGAATTTGATCCCATACTCATCCCAGATGAGCAGAAGGAGAGAATCAACTCAAGAAAGCTGTTCTCTGATCTCTACATGTGCCCTGTAGCCCAGGAGTACACACACATACACACACACACACACACACACACACACACACACACACTTACACACTCCGCGCCATTCAAACACTTATCATTTAATACCCTCGCTCCCTTTCTTGGTAAGCTGGTCACCTCTAGGGAGTTTCTCTGCTTTCCTGGATTTTGTTCCTATTTCTCTATAGAGACCACAAAGAGGACTCAGTTTCTTTTTTCTGATTTCCTTTAAATTGTTGTTATTATTATTTCCACATCTGTAGCTTGGCAGTGCCTAAGGAATGAGAGACCCAAATTAAGAGCAGACTCTCACTACTTTGGTTCCTGGAAGATGCTAGCCCTGGACCTACACTTGCTTGGCAGCGGTTAGCAGTCACTAGGACCCTGCTGTCTAGCTCAGGACAGCCAGTGTGCTTAGCTCTCTAATCCCAGCTCTGGTGTAATAATTAGGGTTTCTATTACTAAAAATCTACCGTCAAAAAGAATCTCAGTTGTTGAGGTGGATAGATGAAGCTGACAGAGAAAATATGTTATAGAAAAATATATACACTCAATACAATTCCCAAGGATTAACAAAAGTTTAAAAACATTTCAAAAACCATCGTAATGAAATTATGAAAAGGTCATTTAGTAAGTGGCATGGTGTTTTTGATGAGGAACACAATAGGAGAGGTTACCAGCAGACAAGTTCTTGCTGCGCATGGCTTTTGTTGGCCAACTAAATGCCATCTGTACCAACTAAATGTCCCATCATTGATCATAGCCCTAAGATGGATTTTCAGGCTTCAGGAACTAAAATGCTTCAGAGAAAGGGAGAAATACACTTGCTGGAGAAAATATCCTCCAAAAATAAGTGTGAATCATAATCTTAGTGGCTTCAACTGGTAACTTGGGGCAAAGCAGCATGGGCTTGACAATTGCTGCTTGGGAGCATCAGGTTCTAGGGCAATGAGTCTGATCTCCTAGCACTCAGTGAGGAGCTGGGGATGTAACCAGGAAAGAATCTGGTTGGGATAAGCATTAAATGATGGAATCAATAATTCTTAACCTACAAAATATTTCTTAATGTGCCCCAGGGAGGACTCTCAGTATCTTACATTTAAGTTCTCTTTTGACGATAATTTCACAGAATGATAGATTCTAAAAAATTATAAGGTATTCATGGTAATGAACCACATCTCTTCAAAGAGTTCACAGTAATAAAATACAACTCTTAAAAGAGAATTTTCTTATTGGCTAGAAGCATTGCCTTTTTTACAGAGTCCTGAAAAATTCAGTTTTGGGTCTAGATGTCAAAGCTCCAGGACTTGCATATACACCTCTTTCATTTCCAAATCTTTAATCCTGAATTATCTATTTTTTTTTGGGTGCTGTGATTAAAATACACCGACAAAAAGCAACTTAAGGGGAGAGTGAGTTTATTTTGACTTTCAGTTATAGACCATCATGGTGGGCAAGGGTGTAATCCATCACTGCAGGAAAGAGCTGGTTGTGTGGGTCTATCACTGGAGGGGTGGCTGTTTGTGTGGCAGCNAGAGAGAGAGAGAGAGAGAGAGAGAGAGAGAGAGAGAGAGAGAGAGAATGCTTATGCTCAGTTGGCTTACCCCTTTATGCAGCCCAGGGAATGGCACCACCCTCTTTATAATGGTTTTTCCCACCTCAGCCTATTCAAGATAATCCACCATGGCTAACAGAAAATAGTCCCTCATCGGAATCGGAATGCCTGGAAGCTTGTCTTCTGGCTGGATGCTGGTACTGCCAAGACAATAATCAACGTTCATCATTGCACCCATGTTTAGAGAACGCTTCTTATTGTTGGATTTTCCTCTCATTTGTTTGAACTCTGTTTTACCCAGCCTCTTCCAGGAAGTCTGGTCTTATTAATTTTGCATCTCTGACAGGTTAGCAGGGGCAGCCAGCCCAGAGGTTTGCTAGCCTCTGTCACCTGCACTGGCACAAACAGCTCTGTGCTCAGAAAAGGCATTTATCTTTCTGTCCCTACAGCTTCCTGTCTATGAAGGAGTACAGAATATCAGAATATATTACTGTGGAATAAGTGTAATTTTTAAGATGAAGATATCTGGAAAACAGCTGCTGCTGAACAGAATGTATTCTGTTCCTGTATCCTAAATGAAAAGCTCTCCTGAAGAATTCAACCATTTCTTCCTAGGGAAGACTGACCATTGGCACCAGAGACATGTCAGCACCATACCCAGGTAGACACTGTCAAAAAAATAACAAACATGTTTCCCATCTTCTAAGGACCTGTTGTTTCCCAGAGTTATTTCTTTTCCTCTTCCCCTTATTCCCTCTCTCCCTAGTAAGAGAGTCTATAATCTCCAAAGTCTACCTTCCTTTCTGAGCTGGTCTTCTTAATTAATGCTTCACTAATTAAAATATACTTTTTTCTCCTGCTATCCCATTAGTCCATGTTTAATTTGTACATCTCCAGTTAAAGAACTCAGGAGGATAAAGAGCAAGTTTCTCTTTTCTTTTCTCTTCTCTTCTCTTCTCTTCTCTTCTCTTCTCTTCTCTT
>LOEQ01002414.1:294185-317165 GCA_001685075.1 Bramus lutescens | reverse complement strand
ATCTATCTATCTATCTATCTATCTATCTATCTATCTATCTATAATCTATCAATCATCTATCTGTCTGTCTATCTATCTATCTATCTGTCTGTCTGTCTGTCTGTCTATCTATCTATCTACCTATCCTCTATCTACACTCTTGTCAATCTAATCTCTTCCACTAAAGCACTTGTGCCATCTCCTGAAGTTCTTCTGAGAATTCTGATATTATGAAAATTTCTTTTTCTTCCAAAGGAGTTTACAAAGATAAAGATTTCTTTATATCAGAGATAAGCAAATGTTTCAGTCATAGCCTCCTGGAAATAAAAATACTGGAAAGTGTCAGGGGAAGTTTTATTTGCTTGTCAAATTTTGGGATGAAGGGAAATGGCACCGAGAAAGCTCTGGTAGCATTTACAATTTCATCTTGGAGACTTTTGCCTGTTAATCTGCAGAGCAATGTGGTTTCCTCCTGTCAGGTTTGAAAGACTGACCCACGAATAAAAACACTGTAAAAATGAAGACAGAGCCTTGCCATGCTAAAAACTGGTGCCTAGTTTTCCCTTCATCATGCTACATTGTTATCGTCCACAGCTGCCTAGCAAGCATGGAGGCACTCTAATCTTCCCAGATGTCTCAGTCTTGAAGTCTTTATTTAATCCCTATGAAAGAGCTGGGGTAGTGGTCCAAAGGAAAAACATACACAGGTTAAGAGGGGATTGTTAGCAAGCTTTTGATGACCTGAGTCTAATTCATATATCAGGATTCATAATTGCATCTTTAGTCTGTAATGCCAAGAATGGAGAACAATCTCAGTTATGGACAGTCTTCACATTCATATTTCTTAATGGCTTGCATGTGATGAAGTCCAGGGCAATCCAGCCAACACTCGTCCTGTTCTCTGCAGCAGTACATTTATCTCAGCAATGGTTTCCACAGCATTGACCACAGCAAGCTGGAAATAGCTAAGCTGTTGGTTACCTGAATCTTAGCCAAGTCTGGTGGATACCAGTGGAAACGAACAGCAGCTTCAGACATCAACTGTTTTTGTATTTTTTATTAATTAGAAAAGGCTAATGTAACAGTTACATAAGATGATTAAATATGTCTAATGGGAATGTCTAGCTGTAAAACATATTTTACTAGAGTAAATAACTCAACTTTTGTTTTTAGAACAAAAAGACCACCCCAAGTTCGCTATCTACTCTGGCCTTTTGTATAATGCCATCTTGTTGTTTCATGCTCTGGTGCTATTAACAGGGGAGGGGCAAGGGTGATGCCATCTTTTTACAAAAGCTTCTTGGTATCAAAATAATTGGAAATTTTGGATGTGCTCCAAGGTACACATGCTCATCTTCCATTCTGTATTGAGTAGGGTTGTCACTAGCACATTATGGCACTAGTAACGCTACCCACAAACAGGCCACAGTGAGAAGGGATCTAGAACAGTTTATTCATAACAGTTAGGGAAGGGAGCACATATTGATTTGTGAATTTTGTCAGCAATTACTCGTGTGGCCTTTGACTTCACGAGGGATAAATCTAATTGAAAAAGATTTTCACTCTTTGTGCACTTTGCTCTTCCATGATTGCTAGCAGGGACATCCTAATCAGATGTAATTAATGGCATTATTTACAATGATACAAATAATAATTAAAAAATTCAGGAGTATGACCTCATTAAAGATCACTGAGTGGAAGATAATGGGATTATAGAAGAGAAATCTAATTTAAAAACTACACACAAATTAAAAATGAATATGGGAAACAATTCTGAAGGCTCCTGTGTTGGGAAATAGAACTCTCTTCCTGGGTGGGCACACTACCTTACTTCTCTCTTGGAGAACTGCCATAGATGCAAGCACATGTTTTATAATATGGTGTGAAATGGTGATTTAAATATTAAAAAGTATATGTTAAGCATGCTAATTTTCAGTATGATATTTTAATTAGCCTAGAGTTAATATCCTGGCCTCTCTTTGCAAAACTGGACTAACTCAGTACAAGAAGGGGCATGTTTTAGCACCAAACTATACTCACAAGTTGATGTAAGTGTCGGTTTACTGAAGCCATCCACTCAATAATTGTAAAAAGCCAGTTGACTGCTCGCCAGTACAAGACCAGTGCTAAGCTGGAGCAAAGACGCCATCTGATGATGCATTCCAGAAACATGCATGTGGGAATAGGGCTTCTACCTCTCTGTGATCATACCCCATCAAGAGACCCAGAGACAGAAATTGCCCAGTGCTGACTGTTCTTAGGGACAGGTGACATCAAGACACCCAAACTGCTCCTCAGCTTGTCATCTGTTCAGTTGTTATGAGTAAAAATCCCCAGATCTAAGCTGTTGACTCTTGAAGCCAGCACATCTAAACTCTTCCAATTTGTTAAATTCTCTCACTGAACAGATCAGTGTTCATCCTGTAATCTTACTTCTTTATTAACTTTGTGCTACGTGAAATGCTGAAAGGGAGATGAGATGCTAGAAATGTCTCTTAAGTATGGATGGCATTCAGTAACCTATGTCTTTACCTGTTCTGAAGTTCCTGGTCAAGAGAGGATTCCAAAGCAAGGTCCACCCAAAGCAAACACAAATCACAGACATGGAAACCCTGTTTCATAACTTTGAAGGAGTCCGAATGGGTGAAATAGTGACTAAGAATCACCAAACTAGGAGATGGCTCAGTGAGTGAAGTGTGAAGTGAGCCAGCCTGATGACCCGAGTTTAGATCTCAGCATCCGCTAAAGGCTGCTGTAGAAGCATAAGCATCTTTAATCCCAGCATTTCCCAACTGGGAGATGGAACAGGAAGATGGGGGAATCAGTAAAGGCTTGCAGGATGGCTAACCTGTAGCAATCAGCAGAAAAAACAAAAACAAAAACCAAAACCAAAACCAAAAGAGAACCTGTCTCAAACAAGGTGAAAGGTGAGGAGTGATATAACACCTGAGGTTGTCCTCTGGCCTCCGTACACTGTCATGCATGAGCTCACATTCACATACACACAAACACACAGGTCATTCATGCAAACACACATACAAATAATTATTATGCAATTTGCAAAACCAGATGTAATGCAAAATACTTAGGGAAAAATTAACTGTAGCAGATTGGAGGAGACGGTCTCTTTGAAAATTTGAATATACACAAGGGACGTCTATCTATATCACAACCCCTCATACTCCCAATCCTCAAGGATCACGGTGGGAGGTGCTCTGGGAAGATCAGAAGAGTCAAAGGGGATGGATGACTTCAGTGAGATAGTGCTGCTTGTGTAGGATGGATGGTGCTATTGCATCGCAGTGGCTGTCACTCAATACCTGAGCAAGATGGGGGAATGGGGGCAAGTCCCATTTCTAGTTGAAGAGGATTGGCAACTAATGACTGCTGGGAAAGAGAGTGAATGCTTTCTTCAAGAACCTGGCTCCTGGAAGGCTACCCATGCTCTAGTAATGGCTCTACACTCATGCACATATAAGCAGTACTAAATGGGCTCAGTAATTTAAAAGCAATACATACAACTAGGAAGGATAGTGGAAGAGGAACATGGCAGGAGTTGAAGGGGAGGGAATAGGCTTTTATTTCATCAAAACACATCATATACATAAATGAAATTTTCAAACAATAAAAATTTTAATAAAAATATGTTTATTAAAAGTGTTAAATTAAATATTAATAAATACATAATTTTTTATAAAGATCTAAATGTTTTCACAAGTGAGATCTTAGGAAGTAAGTTGTCTTTCTCTCTGAAAATAATCTAAAGCCAGTGAGCGGTACTGGTCAAAAAAGAACAGATCGGGGAAATTGTTGAGGATGGACTAAGGCCAAAAGCCACCCAGACAAATGTGTTCTAGGCACAGACCATTCAGGGTCACCTGTTTCTCCAGAGAAGGTTCTGGGCCAGCATGACGACCCTGGTGTGGCTGTGCTGCGTTAGTGTCTCTGCTCCCAGGGACTGGAGCTGGGAAGATGTGCACCGTGACTTACCCTCAGTTTCTCCAGACTGCTAGAGGGACTTTGCTCTAATCCGTTCTTATCTCCCTTTGAAAGTAAATAAACTTGTCTGGCTTTGTTCAGCACTTTGTGAAGTGCTGAAGCCTATGCCAGTGATTCTGTTCTGAAAGCGCTACCCTGGGGCTGTGCAGCGCCTGTTTTTCACTCCTCTCTAGGCTCCCGTTGTCATCCTTGCTCCCACTGCACTGTTCCATGGCATCCACGGATACAAGCGTGATTGTAAGTCCTAGGTCCTGCTCAGTCAGTTCTGAGCTCTTTAACACACAGAGCCTGAGAATGGAATGGCTGAGACGGTTTTGGGAAAGAGGCTTCTTGTGGGGTCTTGACTTACAGACATTTACATGTGTAAGAAGTCTAAGAGAGTCAAAACAGCATTCATCTGGTATGAGAGTGGGGCAGAAGAGGGAATACAGCAGCAAGCAGTGGGATATAGGAAAATACATGCATATACATGTCCAAGTTAATGCTAACTCTCTCTCTCTATAAAACAATAATATTATCTTTAAATGGTACTATTTTGGGTTCTTACGATTTTGACTTACATTAAATTAAAAGGGGGAGATAGGGTAAAAATTAAGCATAAAAGGCAAATTATAAAATGGAAAAATATTAAAGGTATAGAAAACAGATTATTAGTCTTAAATATAACTTGATTAGCAATAAAACCATCCAAAATTATTATCGGAAAGGCTAAGAACATAAAACCAGCAAAAATACTGGGTGGAGAAGGAAACAGTAAAATTAGAGTGGATTCAATCAGTTGGGCATTCTCATATGCTGTTTTATTTTTTGGACGTGTTTATGTGTTCATATGTGTGTGCTGTACACATACTTATGTGTATAGAAGTAAGTGGAGGTCAGAGGGCAACCTCAGGTGCTTTTCCTTAGGCACCACTGCCCGTTTTTGAGACAGAGTCTCTCACCGGCCTTGGATTTGCCGAGTACACTGGGCTGGCTGGTCCAGTGATCCTCAGGGATCTGTTCATCTTCCCCTCTCAGCACCAATCTTACAATTCAGCTTAATTTTCTATGTGTTCTTGGATTGAAAGGAAGTATTTTTGTGCATAAGTTAACTATCTTCCCAGCTCCCCAAATACGTCACTTTAAATGATATCACAGGCTCAGATATTTTATCTGGAATCTCTAAAGATGTAAATTTGGGCTTTGGAATTCATAAACATTCAAACAAGAAAGAGATTGTGTGTAGTATGCACACATGTCAAACAGAACCACCAGTCAGAAGAGAAGCAGTATCTAATATTCAGACATACTAATGTCTCTTCCATTAAACATACCAACAGCCATAGGAATTATGCTGCCAAAGACTGAAAACCAGGTGAATTTCTATTGATGACAGCTTTGCTACAACTTGAGTTCAGGTTAGAGTTGATGCAAAATGTATCCTGAACAAATTTGTGGTTTTCAAAGAAACTTAGACTTTGCAATTATTGATAAGAAGTTCCTAACAGTTTGTGCAATTTTTTTTCTAAAAATGAACTTGGCCACATCATTATAAATTTGGATCTTAAAGTATAATACAATTTCCCCTTTTTCTGAGAGGGAGGAAATAGCAGTGCAGAACAGGAGTTATATGCAGGTATGTCTGTAGTCATCGTATCTGTAACAATAGAATTGGGACTGGCATGAAAACATAACAGTAAAGTAATGGTTATAGTGTGAGGACGTGAAATAGAGATCATGTGACCATAAAAATAATTTTGAGGGTACCTAATGAGTCAGGAAAAGGCTCATTACTTATTTCTGAGTGAAAAATTATACTTCACATTTGCAGTGACTGCAATTTAGAAAGTGTACACACATTTGTAGCAAAAACATGAATATAACAAAATATTCACAGTGATGATAGCTAAGAATTAGAATTGAAGGTGAGCTGAATGGTGAAGGTGGACACCCTTAATCCCAGCACTCAGGAGGCAGAGGCAGATGGATCTCTGAGTCTGAGGCCAGCCTGGTCCATTGTGAGTTCCAGGACAGACGGGGCTACACAGAGAAACCCTGGTCCATTGTGAGTTCCAGGACAGATAGGGCTACACAGAGAAACCCTGTCTAGAAAAACCCAAAAAAGTGACTTTTACTGCAATATTTGTATTTATTTCTTCCAAGGTTTTCATAAAGAGCATGTATTGTTCTTATAACTATTAATGTTGTCCCTAGGATTTCTCATACATTTTATCTGAGTATATAAAACAGCTCCTGTAGGAGGAATCTATGTAGTAAGTAGGTGAAGGGTTGAGTTTTGTTGCCTCTTGCCCTTTAGCCATCACTTTCTTGGAAGAAATTTGGCTTTTGAGAAGAAACCCTAAAAGAAATTATCAGTTCCTCCACTCACAAGGGTAATGGTGAAGTCTTAAAGTGGGGTCATAGGTATTTTCCAGAAAGTTACAGCCATCACTTACTTGACACCAGCTGAAAAGCTAATCACAGGGAAGAAGAGTCCATCTGTGTTGAAATTCTCAAACATCCCCTGCACAGGTTGCCCGTTGATTCGGAAAGAAATGCTGGGTACTCCAAGGTCAAGGCAGCAGCTCACCACATCATCTGACTTCAGCAGATGCTGGTTGATGGAGGCCACAGCTCTGGGTATCCGGCCTGGTGAGTAGAGAACAGGAATAAAACTGTGGGCCTCTGGAGGCATGCATCTGGTAGACAGACATAGTTAGAGAATTCTACTGGAGAAGGGGAAACCTAACAAGCATGCAGTATAAGAAGGGTTCAGGATTTGCTACCGTAGTGGAAATGCAAGTCCTTACTGTACGAGATAAGAGAGAGGAAACTATCTCCTAAGCTGATGAGTGGATAGACACCATGCTTGACACGAACCAAGTCTCAGAGGAGCTCTAAAGCTACTAAGAATAAGAACGATGAGGATTGAGTCTTCTGGGCATGTGCTCAGACTACCCTGGGGCTGGAAGTAATGGACAGATGACCTTTACTAAGTGGAAGTCATGGATGTAGGTGTATACATGTTTAGTCACAGGCAAGAGAAGGTCTTGCTCTCTTCTGCTTTCTCAGAAAGATATGGGCACTGTTTGAAAAGCCAGGAGAGAGGGCCGAATCCCTTCTGCTTGAAACAGCTTTATTCAGATGAGGAGGCAAACACATTGTCATTTATATCTGCATCAGTGCTTACAACATGTTTTTCTTCCTCATAAAATGATTGAACACTTCTGACCTAAAATAGTAAGAAAATAACTTGTTTTTCTGTGTTATTATCATCCTGATCCCTCACCCTTCTTTCGGGTTTCTGTTTCTACTGGGAATAGGGAGAAATTTGAAATTAATAAAGGGTTTTAGGAATAAGATAAAGACATTTTGCTTCTTAATTGCACAATTACTGTGTGTTCATTATAAACATTAACCATTATGTAAAAAAGTAAGAAAAAGAAAAATGTAACTCCACAATGCAGCGAATTGTGACTTTGGAATGCTTGGCCCTCAACAGGACATCATATCAAGACCCTGCAAGGCTCAAGGAACATCACAAAGAGGGTCCTAGAGGAGACAGGAGGCGTAGGTTGCAGAGGAGGGCTGTGAAACGGAGTCCTCTAGACAGAACAAGGCTGATCATTCATGAGCTTTTGGCAGTTGTGGATGTCTATGCATGGCTTAAGTGGGATTGAACCTCTCACCATTTCATCACGTGTAGGGGGTAGTGATGAAGCCCTACTTCTCACTGTGGGCTTATGGGCAGTTAAGGGGTACTAGACGTGGGGATATAATTTTCTTTAGAAGTATAAATAATGACAGGTTGCCAGTGTTCCAAGAAATAACCCCCAATGTATGCTCATGTGAACAACTCTAATTAAACTCAGTGGCAAATAAATAAATAAAATAAAATAAAATAAAATCCAAGTAGGAGGAAGTTTCCAGCAAAAGAGAAAGGAGTATCAGAGGGATGTGTAAGAGGACAGTAGAGGCATGAAAATGACCAAAATTCTATTTTAAAAATCCATAAAATTGTCAAAGAATCCAAAAAATACTTTCATTAAAACACACCAATTCTCATGTGCACACACACATTATACACACAGAGTATATGAAAACAAAGATGGATAAATCTTTTTGGACTTTTTTCTGATAAATCATATTATACTTATGTCATAACACACATATGTATATATAAAGCTAGATTTTAATGACTTCAGAACACATCATAAAAGGTAACCTAAAACAAATCTACTCTTGATGGATACGTGATGTGGGATTCCCCTCTGTATGCTGTGAATACCACTGGTTAATAAAGAAACTGTCTTGAGCCCGTGATAGGATAGAATAAAGCTAGGTGGGGAAAACTAAACTGAATGATAGAAGAAAGGAAGCAGAGTCAGGGAGAAGCCATGTAGCCGTGACAGATAGACTCCAGAACTTTTTCCAGTAAGCCATAGTCTCGTAGTGATACACAGATTACTAGAAATGGGTTAAATTAATATGCAAGAGTTAGCCAATAAGAAACTAGAGCTAATGGGTCAAGCAGTGAATTAATTAATATAGTTTCTATGTGGTTATTTTGGGGCTGAGCTGCAGGGTGGCCAGGAAACAAACAAGTGGCTTTCTTACTACAGATATTCTTATTTAAAAAAAAATTGTAATACATATTTGGTAATGTTTCTAATCTCAATGTAGAACCATTCAAGGTTTTCCATGGTTACTGCTATTTTAATAATAGATTAAAACCTAAATGGTTGATTTAAAAAAACAGCAAATTCATCATACTTTTAATTTAAAAATAAATATACCCTCTAATTGATTTAGGCAAATGAAAAAGCCATATCGAAGACCCTTCCCCATCACAAATAAAAAGGAAGTTCTCTTTGTGGCAGACTCCATCTCTAGGACTGAAAATCAAAAACAGAAGACCCATTTTGTGCCCTTAAGAAGTTCACAGTCTCTGGGCAGGGAGTGGATATTTGAATAAAAATTACAACAATATAATAAATATTGGAATGAAAGCTCTGAAGAGGAAGACGCCAAGTCTGTTTGTCTGTCAGCAAACATGGAAGACACAGAGACCTGCCAAGTGAGCAGGATCCTCAATAAATGGGAAAGAAAGAGCTGAAGCTGAAGAGGGAGCTGGGGAACATGGGGGTAATGAAGCCGACAGAATGCAGAGCATGAGTATCTACACTGCAGAGGTCACAGTGCAGAATGCCATCAGTGGGGATCGCCAATTCATGTGGGGGAGGCTTTGGATTCTGTTTTATATCTTCAACAATTTACTGACTCCTGATAACTGTTGTGGGACATCTAGAGGCAAAATTATTTAAATGTGAAATAAAACCGAGCACAGTGTGAGGTGCAGATAGGTAGACATCTTTCCAATCTTTCCAGTTGAAAAAGACTGATCCCCTTAGTTCAGTGTGGAGTCCAGTTCAGGAGCCATGATTTCCTCTCTTTTTTGGTCACGTCTGCTTTGAAAGGAAATGATGATACTGAACTCAGAAACTCATCAGTGAACCCCTGAGAATCACAGACCCACCTGCACATAGAGGACCAGAGCCACAGTCACACCTGAACCTGGAAGAGCGACCACCTGAGCCTCTGCCCTGCCTGCTCCTGATGGAGTGATCAACAGAGCCACAGCCACTAACTGCACCAATTGGAGGAAGAGGGACCCCCTGAAGGACAGGCTCCACCTGTACCAGTTGGAGGAAGGGACGAGGAGGCAACAGTGCAAGAATACATTCAGCAACACGAAGAGCAATATGGCACTACCATAAACTAGTGGTTCTACAACAGTAACACCTGAACATTCCAACAAAGATGAAGCAGAAGAAAACAACCTTAAAAAAAACTTTATGAAGATGATTGAGGCCCTTCAAGAAAAAATGAAAAGTTCTCTTAAAGAAGTGGAGGAAAAGACAAACAAAAAGAAAAAGTAATCAAACAGGTGAAGGCAACAATTCAATATTTGAAAATTGAAATAGAGGCAATAAGGAAAACACAAACTGAGGAAATTCTGGAAATGTAAAATTTGGGTAAATAATCAGGAATCACAAATACAAGCATAAAGAACAGAATATAAGAGATGGAAGAGAGAATCTTAGACACTAAAGATATGATAGAGGAAATAGATTCATCAGCAAAGAAAATATTTAATCCAAAAAAGCTTAATGCAAAATATTAACAGGAAGCATGGGACATCATGAAAAGACCAAACCTAATAATAATAGGTATAGAAGAAGGTGAAGTAATTCAACCCAAAGGCACAGAAAATATTTTCAACAAAATCATAGAGGAAAACTTTCCCAACCTAAAGAAGGACATGCCTATTAGAATACAAGAAGCTTACAGAACACCAAATAGGCTGGATCAAAAAAAAAAAGTTCCCTCATCACAAAAAAGTATAACATTAAACATCCAGAATAAAGAAAGAATATTAAGGGCTGCAAAGGAAAAAGGCCAAATAACATATAAAGGCAGACCTATCATTATTACTCGTGACTTCTCAATGGAAACAATGAAAGCCATAAGGTCCTGGTCAAGTGTTATGCAGACACTACGAGACCACGGATGCCATCCCAGACTACTATAACCAGAAAAGCTTTCAATCACCATAGACGGAGAAAACAAGATATTCCATGAGAAAACTAGATTTAAACAATACCTATCCACAAATCCAGCCCTACACAAAGTACTAGAAGAAAAACTCCAGTCTAAGAAGTTAGCTACTTCCACAAAAACACAGGCAATAGATGATGTCACAGCAGCAAATCCCAAAGATGGGAAACACACACAGTGCCACCACCACCAAAATAACAAAAATAACAGGAACTAGCAATTATTGGTCATTAATATCCCTTAATATAAATGGACTTAATTCACCTATAAAAAGACACAAGCTAATTGATTGGAAAAGAAAACAGAATCCATTTTTTTCAGTTGCATACAAGAAACACACCTCCACCTCAAAGAGAGATATCACCTCAGAGAAAAGTGTTTGGAAAAAATTTTTCAATCAAATGGACCTAAGAAACAAGCTGGTGTAGCTACCCTAATATCAAACAGAACAAATCTCAAACTAAATTCAATCAAAAGAGACAAAGAAGAACATTTCACATTCATCACAGGAAAAATCCATCAAAAGAAAATCTTAATTCTGAATATCTATGCCCCAAATACAAGGATACCCACATTTGCAAAAGAAACACTACTAAAGCTTAAATCACATATTAAGCCATATACAACAATAGTGGGAGACTTCAACACTCCACTCTCACCATTGGACAAGTCTGCCAGATGGAAAATTAACAGAGAAATAAGGGAACTAACAGATGCTATGACTCAAATGCACTTAGCAGACATCTATAGGCTATTCCACAAAACACAAAACAATATACCTCCTTCTCAACATGTCATTGGAACTATCTAAAAAAACTGACCACATACTAGGTAACAAAGCAAGCCTCAACAGATATAAAACAATTTTGTTAACCCCATTATCTTATTGGATCACCACAGCTTAAAGATAGAATTCAACTGCAGCACTAATTTCAGAAAGTCCATGAATACTTGGAAATTGAACAATGCTCAACTAACTCACCACTGGGTGAAGGAGGAAATAAAGAAAGAAATTATAGACTTCCTAAAATTCAATAAAAATTACTGTACAACATACCCAATCTTATGGAACACAATGAAAGCTAATTAGAAAGCTTGTAACACTAAATGTCTACATAAAGAAGCTGGAAAATCCTACACTAGTGAATTAGCAGAACATCTGAAAGATCTAGAATAAAAATAAGCAAACTCACCTGAAGGAGTAGACAGTGGGAAATAATCAAATTGAGGGCCAAAGCCAATAAAATAGAAGCAAAGAAAACAATACAAAGAATCAATGAGACAAAGAGTTGGTTCTTCCAGAAAATCAAAAAGATTGACAAACCTTTATCCAAACTAATCAAAACTAAGAGAGAGAGAATATCCAAAATAGCAAAATCAGAAATGAAAAGGGGGACGTAACAACAGATGCTAAAGAAATCCAGAGAATCATCAGGTTATACTTCAAAAATCTGTACTCTGCAAAATTGAAAAGTTTAAAGGAAATGGACAATTTTTTGGATAAGTAGCACATACCAAAATTAAATCAAGACTAGATAAACAAATTAAATAGATCCATCACCCACAAGGAAATAGAAACAGTACCAAAAAACCCCTCCCAACCAGAAAAGTCCAGGACCAGATGGTTTCAGTGCAGAATTATACTAGAATTTCAAAGAAGAGCTAATACCAATACTCCCCAAACTGTTCCACACAATAGAAGCAGAAGGAATACTGCCAAACTCTTTTCACAAGGCTGCAGTTACCCTGATACCCAAACCTCACAAAAACGCAACTAAGAAAGAGAATTACAGATCAATCTCCCTCATGGACAGTGCTGCAAAAATATTCAATAAAATATTGGCAAACCAAATCTAAGAATACAACAGAAACATCATCCACCATGATCAAATAGGCTTCATCCCTGAGGTGTACAGATGGTTCAATATATGAAAATTAATCAGTGTAATTCACCATATAAAGAAACCCAAAGAAAAAACCCACATATTTATCTCATTAGATGCTGAAAAAGCCTTTGACAAAATCTGCCACACCTTCATGATAAAGGTCTTGGAGAGATCAGGGATACAAGGAACATATCTAAACATAATAAAGGCAATATATAGCAAGCCAATAGCCAACATCAAATTAAATGGAGAGAAACAAAGTTTCTAAAATTTTACTAAAATCAGGAACAAGACAAAGATGTCCACTCTCTCCATATCTATTAAATATAGTCCTAGCTAGGGTAATAAGACAACAGAAGGAGATCAAGGGGGATACAAATTAGAAAGGAAGGAGTCAAACTTTTACTATCTGCTGAAGATATGATAGTATGCATAAGTGACCATAGAAATTCTACCAGGGAACTCCTATAGTTGATAAATACTTTCAATAAGGTGGCAGGATACAAGAGTAACTAAAAAAAATCAGTATCCCTCATATATACAGATGATAAATGGACTGAGAAAGAAATCAGAGAAACATCTCCCTTCACAATAGCCACAAGCAACAAAAAATAGCTTGGGGGTAACTCTAAACAAATAAGCAAAGGACCTATATGATAAGACCTTTAAGTCTTTGAAGAATGAAAATTCTCAACAAAAGAATCTCAAATGGCTGAAAGGTGCTTAAGGAGATGCTCAACATACTTACTCATCAGAGAAATGAAAATCAAAACAATTCTGAGATACCATCTTAAAAAGATCAGAGTGGCTAAGATCAAAAATACTGATGACAACTTATACTGGAGAGGATATGGAGTAAGGGAAACACTCTTCCATTGTTGGTGGGAGTGCAGACATGTACAGCTGTTGTGGAAATCAGTATGGAGATTTCTCAAAGTTCAGAATCAATCTATCTCAATACACTGCAATACCACTTTTTGGCATATACCCAAAGAGGCACAATCACACCACAAGAACATTTTGCTGCAACTACATTCATAGCAGCATTACTTTTAGTAGTCAGAATCTGGAAACAATCTATATACCCCTCAACCAAATAATGGGTAAAAAAAATGTGGAACATTTATACAATGGAATACTACTCAGTGGTTACAAAAAACAATGACATCTTTAAATCTGCAGGTGAATGGACAGAATTAGAAAAATTATTATGAGTGAGGTAACCTAGATCCAGAAAGACAAATATAGTATGTACTCACTCCTAAGTGGATACCAGGTATAAAGCAAAGGATAACCAGCCTAAGTCCACAACCCCAGAGAAGCTAGAACCCCCTTTCAGAAACATATGGAAGCAGATGCAGAGTTTCACAACTAACCAGTGGGCCAAGCTCCAGGTGAAGAGATGAAGAAGTGATACTATGAATAAAGGGGTCAAGACCACAATGTAGAAACTCAGAGAATCAGCTGCCCCAAACTAGAGGGCGATCACTAACTCCAGACTGACAACTGGAAAACCTGCATGGGACTGAACTAGGCCCCCTGAATAGAGGTGACAATGGTGTGGCTTGGGTAGTATATGGGGTCACTGGCAGTGGGACCAGGATCTAATTCTAATGCATTGCTGTGGGATTATATTTTTGTATACTAAAGATTTGACACTAGTATTGGTTAATAAAACACTGCTTGGCCAGTAGCCAGGCAGGAAGTATAAGTGGGACAACCAGACTAAGAGAATTCTGGGAAGAGGAAAGGCAGAGATGCAGTCACTATTCAGATACAGAGGAAGCAAAATAAGAATATGTCACTGAGAAAATGTAGTAAGTCATATGGCTAAACACAGACACGAATTATAGGTTAATTTAAGTTGTAAGAGCTAGCTAATAACAAGCATGAGCTAATAGGCCAAACAGTCTATAATTAATTTAAGCCTCTGTATGTTTCTTTGGGACTGAACGGCTGCAGGACTATGTGGGACAGAAACTTTCATTTACAAAAATGCATGACCTGACTTTGTGGAGGCCATTCTCTATGGAGAGATAACCTTGCTCAGCCTAGGCATGATGGGGGACTTGGTCCTGCCTCAACAAGGTGATAAGACAGGATTAGTTGACTTCCCAGGGGAAGCCTGTCCTCTGAGGAGTAGATGGAGGTTGGGTGAAGGGAAGGGGAGAGCCGGAGGAGAGGAGGGAGGGAAACTGGGATTGGTATGTAAAAAGTAAATAGTAAAATGGTACGTAAAAAAAAAAATAGAAAAGAAACTCGGAAAACCTTGCTCTGTTTGTCTCACTCTTGCTTTCTGATTTCCCATTAAAATGGGTGTTACCAATAAAATGTTTCCTTTTACATTATTTGGCATCCAGAAAATATCCAACACATCAGTGACTTGGAAACTAGCAAACAGCTGAAAAGTGACTTTGTTTGGACAGTAACTCTAGAGGCACCCAGAACATCGATAGATAAACATGCAGTTCCCAGGAATCATCACCTTCCTAAACTTCATATAAACCACAGTGAAACATGCAGCGTTGAGCTGTGGTTCTACTGTATACTCTCCCCCTTCCTTCAGGTCCTCTGTGAGTTCTATGTGGCACTGAGAGATAAGGAACCACGCCTCTTAGTGGTTGATACACCCCGTGTCACTCCATTGAAGAAAACGCCCTTCCCTAGCAAGTATCAGTTTCAAAATATAATCCAGCTATGCTTTTTTCCCCTGGATTTAGGAGGGTCTTCTCCTTCCACATTCTTGATAGCTGAGTTGACAGGTATGTGCCACGCAGTCCAACTTTTATGTCTTATTCTAACTAAAGAAACAGTCTCTACAATGTAAGCAATTTGGCAAGTGGCCCTCTCTTAATCAACAATTGTGTGCATGGCAAAGCTATTATTCTTCCCTTGACCCTTTTCACTGACAAAATGTTAGCACTGCAATTCTTTCCAGCTGCTACATCGATTGTTCCTTAATAGAAATGTTACAGATCAGTTCCAGTCAGTGGCTTAATTTATGCACACAGATAACGATAAAATTAATCAACCTGGAAATTTCAATCTTGAGAAAAAGAAGAAAATTTGTCATGACTAGTTTCCAGTATCTCCCCCTAATCATCTTCCATCTTTTCCTATAAGCTGAGTGTTATTTCTGTGCCATTTATCCATCAGGTAATTCCCTTTCCTCACCTGCCCCAAATTCCCTGCAGTCCTGGTGGGAGTCATTAACAGACTCCTTATTTCTTCAGCTGAAGCACAAGGTGATATATTTACCTGGAATGCCTCTTACAAGATAGATGTGTCCTTTGTGGAGCTAGAGCAGTCAGGATGCAGCCTGGACTTAAGGAAGCTTTGGGTTTCAGGGAGGGAGAGGGAAAAGTGTAAATGTCACAGACACTGTCTTCTCTAAATTTCACCTGATGGTAGAGACTAAGGGATTGAGACCCTTGGACACAACTCTGTAATTAAGACCCTTGAACACACCTCTGTAGTATTATATCATGAAGCATGTGTAATGCTTGAGTAAAGGTGAGTTGTTGTCACTTCTCCAACAAAACAGAGCCCCCACTAGAGATGATTAGTGTGGCCTGGATCACTTAGCTTGCTTGCCCGCATAGGACATAGAATAGGATCAATGAAGAGCTGAACAGGAACAGCTATGGAATAATGCAATTATGATGTTCAGGTCCTGAAACGCACAAAAGTGTGGCTCTTTTTGATATACACTGGTTAGTTGTTTTGCCTCTGGATCCACTGACGTTTTCATTCCCAAGTGTCTACAAATAGCTACACGAGTTTCCTAAGTGCCTAAGCATACTGCTGCAGCATGGAAAAGGATGAAGTAAAGTTTTCCGTTGAGAATGACTCATTTGCCTTTGAAACAAGAGTCTGATATGCTTCATCCACTCTGTGATTCATATTTTCTCAGTCTCTATGCAGAGTCCTCTGCAGGTCTGTTAGGTCTGGTTTCCTTTTGAGCACGAAGACTACGGGTGATAAGATGGTGGCCATTCGTGGTCAGTGTGGAAATGGCTCCCAAGCGCAGCTCTTTCCGTTGCTCACAGACTTCACCTTGGCATCCCAGGGGTTGCTGATACGTGTGAACAGCCTTCCGTTCCTATTCACAGTCATTCTTTACTTCCCAGAAATAGTGTGCATTGTGAGGTGTTAACCCAAGCTAAAGGCTCCTACTGTGCACCCTCAGACTCAGTGATTCCACAGCAGAGCTTGGAGATCGTATTCTATGGGGAACTAGGGAAGTGAACAGGGGAAAGACAAATTTCCTTCTGCTTAGTTCTCCCTTCTGATGTTTTTCATCATGTTTGTCAGTTACACGTTGTTGCTTGAAGCACATAGAACCCGAGTAGACTTTTGTATTCTCCCCATCCCTCTCAATGTTCCAGGATACATTAAATGTACATGTGAGTACATGTACAATAGCCCTAAAACTTTCAAACTGCATGCAAAACAGCAGAAAATAGTGAGAAATTTCATCTTAACAAATTAAAAAAAATAAACTACTCCAAGAAACATCCCATCAGAATCTCAGATGACACTGATTATTGATATCAAGCAGTTAGGGTATTGTCTAAGATGCTAGTTCTCAACCTGTGGGTCACAACCCCTTTGGGGAGGGGTCAAGTGACCCTTTCACAGCAATTGTCTAAGACCATTGAAAACACAGATACTTACATTATGATTCATAATAGTAGCAAAATTACAGTTATGAAATAGCAATGAAAATAATTTTATGGCTGGAGTCAACAACATGAGGAAATGTCTTAAAAGGGTTGCAGCAGTTAGGAATGCTGAGAACCTCTGGTTGAAGGGAAGGAGGAGAATGTGCTGGGTATGCAGTTCTCAGTTACACAGGAAACTTCAATACATAGTTTCATCTTGTAGAGAAATGTTTCTTTCATGCTGAAATTAAGGAAGACTGAATCATGGCTCCTCTACAAGAAGCATGCTCACTGTGCTTATGTGAGACATTTTCATCAGGCACACACTATCACCAACTGCGGTTCTTAAGGAAATATAGACAATGCATGATTTGGACAATAAGCAAGAGAGGTGTGGTATTTGTTTAGGGTGAAAACCTTAAGATTTTTCATCCAGGCAGAAACAAATCCATCCTTCACATTCATGGGCCATGGGAAGATATGGGAAAATCATCAGTGTTTATCTCTTTAAAAAAGTTTTGAATTCCTTTTGAGATTTGACCTACAGCTATTAACAGTCTTAACATGAAATAAGAAGCAGTGTTGACATCAGGGCCTTGATGACGCAAACAGATCAGGAGACTTCCCGGGGTGCCTTAGTATCTGTATCTGTAACATGAGTTCAGTATTTGCTACCTTAAAGGTCATTCTGACATTAAAGAATGTAGCTCACCGCCCAGTAAATAAAGCTGAATATTGCCTATGGGGCTATTCATAAAACCCAAACAACCCTATTTGCAATAAAGACGAACAGATATAGACACTAAGTGTATTAGATACCTTTCTTAGTGCTGTGATCAAATAGCTGCAAGAAAGGAAGGAAGGACTTATGCTTGTTTATAGCTATCTTAGCAGGGGAGAAATGATGGTGGGCGGATCAGTGCAAATAGGAATGAATGGCAGGTACGTGTTAATACATTAGTAGACCAGAAACTGGAGAGAGGACAGGAAGCTGGGCTTGACTATAAACCTCAAGGCATGACCCCAATGACCTACTTCTTCCAGCTAGGTGCCACCTCCTCACAGTATGACAATTTTTCAACAAAGTGCCAGTAGCTGGTGATCAGGTATTCAAACACGAACCTGTGAGGAGCATTTTACATTTAAATTTTAACAGTGAGCTTAAGTTAAGTGTATTGGGTGAGAAACTCCCAGAGTAAAGCTATAAATGAAGCTTATTTAAACCTGTTGCTCCTCCTACCAAACAATCTCATGGGATTTAAGCATTGCTATCATCGCAACTCAGCGTGAACACTGTAAGACTCAATTATTTGCAGCAGTAGAATAGAGGGTGGAAGCCTTCACAAGGTACTCACCTGACCAAAGATGAAGTCCGTCAAAGCCATAGGAGTACAGGTCATCACCGACACCATTGCCTCCCCATCCTTCTCCACCTCCAGGGTAGGGGGCATAGCCGGAGGAGGAGGCCCAGCCCACTCGCAGATGCGTGGGCTCTGCGGTTAGGAAAGGGTCCACCTGGTCGATAATCAACTCAAAGTACCACTTCTTGTACTGTGGCGAGCCTTCAGCCACTCCCAGGAAGATGTTTGGCCGGATACTGAAATTAAACATGGGACAGGCTGCTTCTGCAGAGAGCAAACAACTAAAAGAACAGATTGAACCAGGCACAAGAGGAGGCACTGGCCCAATTAAACTTGGGCCAGAGCATTTTAATCATTTTATTTTGTTATTGTACAGCCTTTAGCAATTGGCCAAGCGGGCACTATGGGGAGAGCAGTAACTTCATATAAGATATAAATGCGGCTTTTAAAATATTCAGTTCAAGGCAACACATCTGTGGAATGGCCAACCATGGGCAACAGTGCTGTCAATGTTATAAGGGTTGTGTGACCACCAACCTTTCTGTCTGTCTATAAGAAGGAGACTTCCATCTTGCAGTACATGTGCTTTTTAAGTACATTCAATTTCAAGCCAACAGTTTTTATTCCCTAAGCATAATTAAGAAGTAAAAGCAATAAGAAGTCACTATTAGCTAACCTTGTTGAGGTTGAAAAAAGTGTGGGACAGACAACTTAGCCTTCCCAATGTTTGGGTTATACCTGAAGAGAGACTCTTCCTGGACTTGGGTATGCTCAAGACAGACACATGTAATTATTTGGGCTGGCTAAAGATGTCTGGTAAGAAGGAAGATCTGAGGTCTATGTGTTGTCCTGTACTTTGGAAGGAAATTTTTCCCTTACTACTGCGGGTCAGGATGTGGACCTAGTAGAAAATGGAAGAGGAACATAAAGTCTGCCTGGTTCAGTGAGCTCACATGAGTTGCGTGTGGCCACATGTAGAAACCAGGTGGGTTGGAGGTTTGGTTGGGTCTTTCTTGACCCTCACAGATATCAGTCAGGTAAATGCTTATGTGTCCTTGAATGTAAGTAAGTATAGTAATAAGGTGGGATATACATTATAGTAAAATGTTTTAGAAAAATAGTATGTAAGAACATGAATGTACCATAAAAGAATAATAAAGGTCTATTCATTTTTTTAAATAAAACCTCAATCATTAGAATGTACTTACTTTCCATTCTCAGATACTTTAAGGGTCATTTTATAAAACTCCATTAAAGGAGCTGGAGGACAAGGTCCTAGTCATACAAAGTAGTGTACCTCTGCATGGTCTGACCGTGCTTGCTTGAGATGCCACAAAGTCCCGTTTCCTACCTAGAGACACACTTGGCATCTGGAATGACAATAGTGACCCTACCTGGTGACATCATTAATTAGCCGAGTCTGCAGGAGCAGGTTCCTCCGGGGTAGTAGGTTGTCACAGATCAGATTCTGGTTGGCTCTTACTGCGACCCCATTGCAGAGACAGAGGGAACACAGGACATCGAGAACCTGCCAGAGGACACTACTGTTGGTTGTTTTTCTCTTTTGGGGGGCTCACCATCCAGCTCCCAAATAAATCACACATGGAGACTTAGTCTTATTTATAATGCCAGCCTTAGCTGGGCTTTTTTTTTTTTGCCAGCTCTTCTTATCTTAAAATTATCCCCCCTACCTTTTGCCTCTGGGCTTTTACATTTCTCTAGTTCTGTATACCTTTCATTATTTCTTACTCCATGGCTTGCTGTGGAGCTGGGTGCCTGACACTCACACCCTGCCCCCCTTGTTCTACCTTATTCCTCCTCCTCTTCCAGATTTCTCCTTCTATTTATACTCTGCCTGCCAGCCCTGCCTATCCTTTCTTCTGCTTTGCTCCTGGCTGTTCAGCTCTATTAGACCACCAGGTATTTTAGACAGGCAAAGAATTACAGCTTCACAGACTTAAACCAACTCAGCACAAACGCACCTTAAAATAATATTCCACAACATAACACACCCACCCTACACCTCAGCTGCAAGAAGAGGGGTACATTACACAGAACTCGATCGCCACCACACACAAAAGTAGCAGGAGGCCTGTTGGATAGGGGCAAGCAAAGGGTCTATGGAGAACTAGCCTAGATCTGTGAGAGTCTTACTCAGCAGGTGTGACTGATGCTCCAGAGACAGCTGTTGCTGGGAAAATGAGGTCTGGCATCCTTCCAGACCCTTGGTCTTATGCTGCAGCTCTCCAGACTGCATCCCACCTGTGATCAAATTCTATTACAGTGAGAACAGAAACTATGGAGAGTCCAGCCAGGGTCAGGACTAGGATGTGGTGAAATTCTCAAGGCACCAAATCCAGTCACTACTTTTGCCCAGTCATTGAATCAAATGCTGTCCACAAGCCTTGTAGCCCAGCCTCACTCTCTTACCCAGCCCACATACACTGAGGATTAGTGAGGTGCTCAGACAGCTGGGAATGACAGACATTCAGAGCCCATTTGTTTAGGACCTGGGATACAGCCCGGCTTGCAACCCTCAGGCAGCAGTGCAGACTTGGGTTCTCGGGTATCTTGCTGTGATATCATCAGAGTGCCTTAAGATGCTCATAAATTCCTAAAATCCAGTGTTCAAAGTGTTCACCAACTCTCTTCCTCCCACATGGAAGGTCAGCAAATCTGCAAGAGCCTAAGTGATTCATAAATCTGAGAGACTTGTCGCCAAGCCATGGTGGCTGTTTCCAGTGGCCTGGTAAGTGGAAATGGTCCTCTGTCTCTGCTCCTCCTCCGGGCTCTCATCTCATTTTCTCTATCTCATTGTGCCCCATCCCCTTGCATTCAGATTTTGTGTTTGCGCCACAACAGAGCAAACAGTGCTGGGGCAAGCACTATTCCTCTCTCCTGCAAGGGAGGAACGGCAAATAGCAGTCAATAAGTAACAGCCACACTGACAGGGAGGTGGGCAAACACACTTCAGTCATTTAAAGTGGCCACCGAAGACTCAGCACTTGGTGAGGTTGGATACCGTAAGGTTGTTGATGGCATTTGTGTCCATAATTCTCACAAACCAATTTTCTACCTGAATCCCTGAATGTCAACTTCGTTCCAGACAAATACAGAACACATTTATGGGACAGACAGAAAGAGAAGCCCCGAGGCAGCTTTACAGGGTACTCTTGCCATTACCGCTCCATGACAAATATCGGCTGTGGAAACTAGAAATCCAGAGGGTGATCTCTCATTCGAAGCAAAGAGCCATGAGTAGCCGGAAAATTAAATACTTTCCATCTGGCCTATCATACACTTTCATCTGTTTTGCTTTGGAGTGATGGCTGCGGGAACCTTGCTGTCACAGCCAGAGCCAAAGCTGAGCTTAATTCATATTTAATAGCAAGAGCAAAGGAAATAAAGACAAGACGCACACAGCCCGATAGAGCAATGCTCACCTATAAACAGCTGACACCATAAAGATGACATTTCTTCATGTATAATAGGGGAATAGGGACACACTTCTTTCTGAAAGTATTTAAAGGGACTCTTTTCAATGAGAAGTAGGTGTAGATGGACTGTACCATAAGAGTTCATAGAAATCTTGCCTAGAGACCATCTGTGCTTACTAATTACTCTGCAGCCCCTGGGAAGCTTGCCTGGTAAAGTAGGTTCTGATGAGTGCTCCCCAAACTCTGCATCCTTCTCTTCCTGAGCTGAACAGGAGGTCTACCTTGCAGGTGTGTGGGGTCCCGTGATTGAGTTCTGCTCAAGAGCAATTGGGTGGAGGTGATGACATGTCCCAATTCTCCTAAGTGCTCTCTATTCTTTCCTCTGCGTACAAATCCTGTACAGGGCTTATAGCGCCGGGAACACCTTTCTCAGATTCCTTGGCTGGCAGCTCTGAGAAGACTGGGAGCTTGCTAGAGACAGGTGCATGGATTGTTCCAGCAAACCACACTGCCTCCCACCCATTCTAAATCAAAGCCTTCATGTTATAAGGCGTTCCAGCGATGTCTAGTTGTGTAAGCCCGTGGCAGCTAGAGATGCCCCGAGAGAGCATGTGTCACTGAACAGACACACACGGGAGCTCTGCAACTGAAGGGGTCTGGACAGCGATGAAAGCTAAAGCCCTGTATGCTAAGCGGCTGAATGCAGCCTTGTTTTAGGAGTTAGGCTTCCGTAATCAATGGCCCACAATGGACTATAATGATTTTCATCACTGATGCCACATGTCTTCCAATGGGCATCCTTTGCTCTTTGTCTCCTTCAGTCCATATGGGAAACATACACTTATATGGGGATCCTACTTCAAAGAAAAGAAATCCCTATTGGATATGAACAAAAACAATATTTGGATGTTTTATTGTCATTAGTCTTTATGTATAAAAGCAAACTTATTTTAAAATGCAAAATATACTTAATTTGTGATCTTAACATCAAGATGTACATTTTTAAAAAGGGGTGTTTCCAGGCCCCTGGGCTCAGACCTGTTCTCCCTGTGGCTGA
>LOEQ01002414.1:251800-276627 GCA_001685075.1 Bramus lutescens | reverse complement strand
GAGAGAGAGAGAGAGAGAGAACAACAGCAAAACAGTAGATACACTCAAATTTTAGTTGATGGATGAATGGTTCAACAAAATTTGGTAGATGTATTCAATACAATGCTTATCATATTTGAAAAGAAATGAAATTCTGATAAATGATTCAAAAATTAAAATCATTTTGCTGTGTGAAAGAAACCATACACAGAAGGACTAATATTATGCAATGTCATAAGTACTTAGAAGAGTAAACTACATAGACATGGAAAGGAGAATGGGGATGACTGTGCTGTGATTGGCGCGAGGATTACAGTGTGCTATGATTGGCGAGTGGGGTGGCTACATAAGAGTAGAAATTCACTCAAAGCCACTGAGACAAACCTAGAAATGGTTAAAGGTGGGGACGGGAGTGATGACTCTGAGTAAGGATTTGCTCTGCAA
The DNA here is from genome assembly GCA_001685075.1 of Bramus lutescens. Taxonomy (NCBI): domain Eukaryota; kingdom Metazoa; phylum Chordata; class Mammalia; order Rodentia; family Cricetidae; genus Bramus; species Bramus lutescens. The sequence continues at coordinate 276,204 of LOEQ01002414.1, read as the reverse complement.
GAAACAGGACTTGAATTTGGATTTCCAAGACCTCTGCAAAGCTAGTCATCATTGTGAGTGCTAGCACACACTGGGTGGGGGAAGCAGAGACTAGTCAGCCTTGCCAATCAGTCAGTAAGTTCTATGTTCAGTGAGGGAGTCTACCTCCAAAAGCAAGGCAACAGAAGAAGACACTTGACATTGGCTTCTGGACTTCACACGAGAATATACAGAAGTGTCTATGACATACCACAGCCCTCCACACACACTTCTACATGTCTAAAATCTTCTACATTAATATCTCTAGAAACATTACTTATAAAACTATTAAAAGGAAATAATTCATGGTTCTAATGATGAATATAAAATGTATGTCCATTTCTCTATAGGTAAGTCTATGCACACACACATACACTAAATACATACATACACATGTAAGAATGCAGAAACTGTTCATCAATTAAAAAACCATATGAATGAACTTCAAAAATACAATACTGAGTGAAAAGGGCGGATTCAAAAAGATAATATATCTTATTTAATCAATTTAATGTTTTAAGTTGAGATGAAACATGGCTGTGAGTGGCAACTGCACCAAACTTCAGTGGGCACAAGAGACTGTAGAGAAAACAAAGAGAGGCTATAGGGAAATGAAAATACTCGAAAATTTAACTGTGGTGATTACTGCATAGCTCTGTACATATATTAAATTTCATTGAATTATTTATTTATGAGAATGAATTTTATGATATATACACTCTGCCTCAATAAGCTGTTTAAAAATAATTTTCCCATTGTCAGGCTTGTAACCCTCATTAACTAAGTAATAACAGTTGTATTGAAATATTAATTCACATCTCATAAAAGCATACATTTAAAGGATAGAATTCAGTGGCTTAATGATGTTTAGCATCTTCACACTTATACAAATAGTAAACCATTTCAGAACTCTGTCATTAGCTCTTTTCCCCACCCCAATCATTCATCTTCTAGCTCCCATTAACCATTCATCTCCTTCCTGGGTTTACAGATGTGTCCATTCAGTTTCTCACTTAATATGCTTTTGATCACACTCAGGTAAACAAAAGGCAAAAGCGATGTACTATGTTGTAGCAAGCACTGGTAGTTCCTTATTCTATTTTACTGATATGGCACATTTTATTTACCAGTTTGTAAACTGGTAAACATTTGGGTTATTTCTGCATTGGAGCTATTATAAATAACAATCCTATGAGTATTGATGGACATTTTTTGTCCATATGTTTTAATTTTTCTTGTGCATACACCTAGGAGTTGAATTGATGCGTAGTAACTTTTATACCTATGCTACACAGGCACTTAGACTGTCATCCACAGTGGCTGCTACAGTTTGCACTACCATCAGCAGTGAAGAAGATTCCAGTTTCATCCTACGTTTCTTATTTAACATGTTTTATCTTAGTGGGTATCGACAGGTATTTTCTTGTGATCTGTGTTGTCATTTTCCTGATAGTTAATGATTCTAGCTGAACATCTTTTAATGTGTCCTTGGTCTTTTGCATATCTTTTAAAGACACTTCTATTTAGGTCCTTTTACTATTTTAATCAGTTTAATTTTATCTTTCACTGAAAGTTCCTGCTCTTTTTCCTAGATACAAAGCCCTTATCAGAGATATGATTTATGAACATTTTCTTCCTTTATGTGAATTGTCTCTGTTTACTTTACTGTATCCTTTGGCCTAAAATCATTCACTAATTTCAACAAAGTCCAATTTGCTTATTTTTCCTGGTATCATATTTAAGAAACCATGTTCTAAGCCAATGTTGTAGGAGTTTATGCCTATGTCTTTAAAATGTTTTAGAGTTTTAGTTCTCATATTAAGATAGTTGATTTATTCAGAGTTAAGTTTTGCATGTGAGGTTATAGCTGTCGACAACAAAAAAGTTTAACACCAAATTTGGGGAAACCTGGAGGATAGATAAGAAAACTATCTACCTCAAGGGTGATGGATTCGATGCTAGTCAGGACCACATGAATAATGTGTTTGCATGCAATTTTCTCTCTGATTAAATTCTAACCAATGGAATGAATGCAAAATGATTTTATATAAAGAGATCTAGATCTTATCATTTATAAAAATGAAATACCATTCACTCCCCCACTCTTCCCTTTTGCAGGGCATACTTTAGGTACATTCACATTAATATGCTATTTTTGAGCATGTAGATGAAGAAATTTGCTGAAATGATTCTCATCTGTGACTGAAACTTAGAATCATAAGAGAGTTTTCGATGAAGTACTGACATTTGGCTTTTGTTGTTATCATTGAGACTGCAGCTCATTATATAGCCTAGACTAGCCTGGAATTCAAAATCCTCCCACCATAGCCATAGTACAAGGATTGCAGAATGGGCCCTGTTAACTTTGGATCTCACCTCCAGACTTTCAAGGAAGTTGGACTGAGACACAGCCTAGAAATCATAGTGTTAAATGCTGCCCCAATGAATCTAACACTTAGCCAAGGTTAAGAGGTCTATTCCAGGAAAATGATCTCTGAACTTTGAACACACAGGCAGGCATCACCTAGGAACACATAGTTCCTCATGTTGTGGCAACCTCCAACCATACAATTATTCAATTATTACTAATAACTCTAATTTTGCTACTGTTATGAACTGTAACATACTTTTGTGATATGCTGGACATCTGGTATGTGATGCCCAAAGGGGTCATGATCCAGAGGTTGAGAATCACTGTTAAGCAAACACAATTTGAAAGCTCCAAGTCCTTGGATGCCTGGTTCAGTTGATCTGAGGTCAGAGTTAACAATGTATATGTACAACAGGTTTCCTGGTATCAAAAGGATTTGGAAGAGAAAGAAAACGGGCCAAAGTACCTGACGAACTGGCTGAATAAGGCTGTTGTGTTCCTGATGATGCGAGCAGCCTGGGACTCCTCCCGCTGGCATCTCTGCAGTGTTAATCCATCATCCATGTGGCCTTCCTGATGGAGTATGACCTACCCACCAAGCACGGGAACAAGTCCAGGTTATACATTACTCCACAGCTGGGCCACCCACATTTTCTGTGGGGTTTCCTTATTATTCCTTTCCCTTGCCAAGCTCCCCTGAGTCCATTTTGAAAACAGGACATTAACAAAGTTATTTTGCCCATATGCCCTATTACTGACATGTGAATTATTCCCACAACCTGGTGATTTGATGAGAATGAAATTTTATGTGTCACCCTGGTATGAGCTACAATAAATTTCTTGTGCCTGGATGGCCATACTTTTATAAGGGATTTTTTTCTCTCTCTCTTTAAAATGAACACAGAGGCTCACCCTTGGAGAAGGGGAAGCCATTGGTTTAGACCACTCTCCTTCATATGTAAATTGGGCAGGAACAATTCAAAGCAGAGCTCCCTCCTGGGATCAGGGTTGGATTTCTCTACTGAAGGTCAGCTATAGTGAGTTGGTGAAACCAGATGGCCAGGGAAATTTGAGTCAGTGGGAGTGTGTTTCTTATGGAGCTGATTCAGAACATGGGCTCACATATCAAGTGCCATCCTCCCACCCAAGCCCTGTTTAACTACTTGCCAGCTGAGTGACTTCATGTCATTTGCTCAACAGCTTTGCTTCCAGATCACCATTTGCAAATGTGCGTTTATCTTGTAGGGCTGTTTGGGGGATTAGGTGATTTACATATAAATCAAAATGACTCTTGGAAAGTAAAAGGTACTCAAGGGATGTTTACTATATGGGCAATAATTACTGATCTTTGTCCAGTTATCAAGAAGCTAGTGGACTACTGATCACCAAGGACATCTGGCACTTGGGCAAAGCTAGCAGCTTTTGGAATTCGCTAGCTTGTCCTTTTACCACAGTTCAAGTACCTGCAGGTGGTAAGTGAGAGGATTTGACCCTGGTTTGAGGTAAGGTCAAATCCTGTCCTAAATTCCTGAGCATGGAAACACCTTGAGGATATGAGGGACCATGTAGGGTCCTAGAGTTCAGTCTGTTTTACAATCAAAGCTTATTTTCCTTTTCTTGTGAAAATTTCTTGTATTTTTCTTCTTTTGGTCAAAACCCAACTCATTATGTTAGGTTATAATTGTATAAGAAGTAGTATACAGGCTTGGAGAAGTTTGTGTTCTCCTTAAAAAGAAACTTTTCATCCCATGTGCCTAACGAAGATTAAACATTCCATAGGATGCCTAGCCATTGGCTTCCCCAGCTGTTAGACAGTATTACTTTTCCAGACTTCCTGGTGTGTGGATAGGTGCAATACACTCTTATTAGGTGTAATTTGTGTTGCTCCTGGTTTTCTAGTCCCCAAAGACCAATATTGTTAGGGTTCTGCTTGTTCAGATAACATGCAAACTGGACAGCCAAACCAGAAAGTAATGAGGACTGAGAACACTAGTTATAATGTGGCTATTTAAATGCTTAATTGATCTCCAGGGCCAGGTCTTTAGGTCATAATTCTCATGGAGGTACACACAATGCATAGGAACTACTCCTTTTAACATTAGTTACTGTTTGTAAATTTCTGATTGTCAATTACTGATTGTCCTTCCAGGGTTTTATTCCTTTCACACAGATCTGGAAATTTTAGAGGGAACACTTGACCTGTTCTTATGAAACATGGCATTGCTTGCCTGTCAATGGCTGAATGTTATAATACCATATAGAAGAGGTCTCTCCCAAATTTGTATACACGTTTTAGCTGTCTACGGGCAGGAAAGGACACACTAAATCAACGACGCAGTCCAACATCTTTTCATGTGGACCAAGTCCCTTTCCATCTAGAGGTTCAGCCTCAAACTCACAAATTCCACTCCAGCATTATCATGGCTTGTAGTAAGTGCAGAACACCAAACAGCTTGTTCAGATATTCTACAGAGGACTGCGATAGGCTGCCAGAGAATGTGGTTGGGCAGATGTTCTCAGTTTTCTCTAATTCTCAGAGTGTAGCTCTCTGTCTTAGAGTGTGGCCTCATTGGAACTGGTTGAAAGTCGACTATACTTCCCAGGGCCATGCCAATGTGTGAGACAGTTACTGCCAACTTCTGTCTCCTTAGGACCACAATCTTGTCTGTCGCTGCTTTGTGCTTGTCCATCACAGCTGTGAACTCCTGTTTCTTGTCTTACTCACACAGCCCACACACGAACAGCTTAGGATCCCATGAGGAACTGCATGTAGAATTTCAGACTATGTCTACAGCTGCCTCTACTTGGGAATTTTGGTCCTATAAATCCCAGAAATACTGACTGGCTCTGTGTCTATATTCTATTTCTCCATCACAGTAGAGCCAACCTAAGACCTCCCTCCCTAGTCTACAGATGTGCAGTTGTTTGGAGGCAATAACACAAAGATTAAAGTGGCTGTTCTTTCATGTCCACATACTCTGTACTGAGAAGCAGGGCTCGCATTTAAGGGATCTTGGCTGGCGAAACCTTCCTATTACCATATAGTATGATTCCAATATCCTATAATAAATATCATTTGGAGATATTATCACTACTGCTTTAGACCGATATGGTAGGACTACAGTCTACAGTGCTTCTTGTACCCTTATTCTGGGTTTTCTTGACTATCTAAATGTGCATTTTGAAAGTATTTTCCAAGAAAATTAAACCTTTGGCATCTATTCTCTGGTTCCTATAAAAAAGAATTACTATATGGCAACTCTCTGCACATCGGTGTCTGTAGCCTCATTGTTATGCAAACTGTATTTTCTCCACAGACATTCTAGTCATTCTCTGTCTTATGAAAATAGTATAATAACTCTATTATCCACTTAAATGAAGGAAGCAATGATGCAGATAATCTCAAAATAGTGGAACTACTAAGAGTCATTAAGACTGGGTACAGAGTGAATCAAACAAGCTCCAGCTCTTCTACAGAGAGTTGTCATGTATAGTATACTCTAAAACCAGGAAAATGGGATTACAGTGACCAAATTAGCCTAATTTATTGGAGAAACTAGGCATAATCTGTCACAGAACTACTCTTTAGAGGAGTAATGCCCACCTGGTCCTCAGAATCACTTCTACCATCTAAGTGTACCCACACAGTGTAAAACAACCCTGGACAAGACACAGACACTTCACCTTTCTCTTCAGAGGTCCCAGGCGGGAAGTTTTGGCATCTTGTGCTTTGTAGGTGACCCAAAGGCCACTGGCTACATGCTGGACAAAGCAGATAGAATCACCATACTTGATTTCTGGAACTCCCATGCCTTCCATATCTCTCTTGTGACTGGAATCCAATTTCTCCTTGATTTCCTATTCCACACACAAAAAGAGAAAGAAACAAATGCAGGCCTGCCTGATTACATAGCAACTCAATATAGTAAACAAAAACTTGGGCAGAATCTGTAAGACAAAAAGTTTTTTATCAGAATAATCATGACGACTCCAAGCCAGGAGTTTAGAAAGACTGGCTTTCTTTGTCTGCTGTTAATTGTAAAACCAATGCATCAAAGCTTTTGGCCACTTCAAAGGTACTTAAAACTATGGAAAAGGAAGCAATTGGTAGGTTTCTTATTCTCTGATTTTTATATACTTCTTTACTATATTTTCACTTTCCTCATCCTAACATAGATATGTTAATGACTTTTAAGTAGTCAGGTAACTCATTTTCAGTGATTGATATCTTCCATAATTAAAATGCTTATTTTCTACAAATACTATAATTCAAGAGCTTAAAAACACCATCTGTGAATATCATAGTCATAACAGTCAGGACATAGAAACAGTCTATGTGTCTATAAACTGATGAACAGATAATGAAGATGTGATATATTTACACAGCAGGGTATTATTCAGCTGTTAAGAAAAATAAAATTATGAAATTAATAGGTAAATGGATGGAGCTAGAAGCAATTATTATGAGTGAGGCAACCCAGTCCCAGAAAGGCAAATGTCACATGCTTTTTCTCATTTGTGGATGCTAGGTTTGAATCTTCAGATATATGTATTTCATTTTGAATATCTATAGAGGTCAAAATATTAGTGAGGGGACATGGGATACTTGAAAGGGAGAAGAGATAGAATCCAGTGGTATGAAGGGTTAAAGGAAAATAATAGGGAAGGGATTAAAATGGAGTGGGGGACACAAAGGGGTAAAGGGTAATATGGGGAGGGATAAATACGACCAAAGGCTTTTTGAAAAAGTCACATGGAACCTACCACTGTGGAAGCATATTAACACACATACAGAGAGAGAGGGGAGAGAGAAAGAGAGAGAAGACAGAGAGTGAGAAGAGAGAGAGAGAGAGAGAGAGAGAGAGAACACATGTTTAAGTGGAATTACTCTATAATTGGGGTAACGACGTCCCTACTAGACACCAGAGGCTAACAAATACAAAGCCCAGGAATTAGTTACCTCTTTTAGAGTTGTTGGTCAGTGAGTTTCCACAGACCCTCCCCCAGCCAACTGGGAAGTATGTGGGGTGTGTGGATACTATTAGAACACATTGTACGGGATTTTAAAAGGACTAATAAAAGGTAAAAATAAGTAAAGAGGAAGGTTTTTTTTTTAACATGTAGGGGCACTACTGTGTTTTAAGGTAAAACTGTTACTTGTATATTAGTCTCTCTCTTAGGGCTATGCTGAAATTGGGATCTTAACTATTCCCCAGTGGCCATATGTTAGAGGCTTGCTTGTCAGCCTGGGGCACGATTGGGAGGTGATGTAATGTTTAAGACAAAGAGCCTGGTGGGATGGACTTAGGTCTCTGTTGAAGATAGAAGCATCCCAGACTCTCTTTTTGCTTCTGGTTGGTGTGGGGTAAATGCCTTCTTTAACATTCATATCCTGCTGTGATAATACTCTGGCCTCACCAAGAGCTCAGAGTAGTGCAGCCAGAAGCCTATGGGCTGGGAATTCTGAAATTATGAGCCACACTCACCCATCCTCCTTTCTGCCTTCTCTAGTGTGTTTTAAAGTGAAGGGAAGCTGACAAGTGGCCCCCTTCGTTATGGTCACAGCCAGTTTCATTCCCCAGTGTCTACTGTTTCCCTCCCTGTCCTCTAGTATGGAAACAGGACTTCTATACTAAGGAAGCCCCCGCGACAGCCTGATGTGCCTGCCACATGTAATAGATTCCGATTCATAGCAGCTTTGTTTCTCTCCTCGTCGACTAGGGCCTCTCTGGTTGTGTTCTAACATTCTAGTCCTTTTCGTTTCTCTATCTTGCATTAAACCGCTCAGCTCTAAAAGTCATATTCTATGCAGCACTTTGAATTACTTTGCAGAGTGACAAATGTGGCATGCTATTATTCCCTTTGATTGGAATAGCCTCCCTCCTCCTCTTAGCGATGGGCATCACAGGGTGTGAGCCCTTACCACGCTCAGCACCAACTGTAAGTTCTTTACAGGTTCAGGTACTAACTCTTCATAACAAAGTCTCTGATGGAGCTACAGATATTGTCCTAGTTCTACAGATGAGAAAAATGAAAGAAATAATTTGCTTAAAGTCACTCAAGGAGTAAATGCCAAATGCAGTCAAGAAGTCAGGCAGGATCTGGGAGAAGTTGGGGGAGGTGAACCATTAATTAGACTATATTATATGAAAAGATATTTTACAATAAAAATATAAAAGATAAAAAAATCTACCTCTATTTAAGTAAAGATAAAAATTAACAACAAAGGGATGAAGTTAGGAGGGAGATGTGATTGGGGTAGGGCCGTGAATGGACTGAGAGATGGGGAAGGGGGATGATATGATTAGTATATATTGTATATGTTTGAAATGTCAAAGAAAAATTAAAAAGTAAAAACAAAATTATGTCTAGCGTCTGTGTTTTCTCCACTACTCTAAACGGAACTCAGCTTTCAGTTCCCCCTTTAGATGTCACTCAGTTGGTGAAGATAGTTAGTGCCTCTAGCTGCATCTCCCCAGCGTTGCCTTGATCATCTATTAAGCACTTAGCATCCTGTAACAGATCTATGAAAGCAATCAGGGCAATGAATTGTGGATCCTTAACAGAGAACTCAGCACCTATCTTACTTAGGGAACGTATTGGGAGGTGGCATGTATAACTGAGTGATTTTTTTTCCTTCCATGTATATTTATTTTCTACTTCAGCTCTTATTTCTTTTCCCTCAGACTTTCATAAAATGAAATCAGCTACTTTATGCACACATAAATTATCAATTTAAGTAGTATTAATATTTCATAAGAAGCTTTTTGTTTTAAATACAGAGTGAGACACTAGCTAGAATATTAAAAATGCCTTATTTCTCAAAATAAACATATTAAAAAGAAATGGTTTTCTGATTTCGTAACATACATGGGTAGGAAAAACAGATTTGATATATCAGGACTTTCCCTATAGGCAATTGGTCAAGAATGCATTTATTCTATGAGACAATGGACAGCTGTTTTTCATCACAGAAATATCCACAGTCCTATAGATGTTCTATCCAGTAACCGGGCTTACAAGATGTCAAAACTTTTATTTGCTGCCTACTCTCTAGCTATGGTCAACACACTAAAATAGAAACAACACAAAAGACAGCTGTTATGTGGTAATTATACTGATTTCTAATTGCTTCTGGTAAAAATAATGCATATTCTCAACTAGCAATTTATTTTGTCATTTTTTGTTTATTTAAATATGGATTTTCCAAAATAAAATAAACAGGAGGCTTCTTTCCCTTCAGTCACTGAAAAAATGAGCCACCATTCTCTACAGTGTGTTTGTGCCTTCGCCCTTACATAAGAGCATCATCTTCCAAAGGTCTGCAGTGGTCACTGCGGTGGCTGCTTCTCATTTAGAAGAATAGTAACAATAAGACTCAGATATCAATGCCAGCAAACACAAAACCTAGCTCAACCCAGCAATTCACTACACTGAGAAATCACCAAGGAAATAAAAGAAGTTGGTGTTTGGGAAGCTTGACTGTGCTCACGTGACTGTACTGGTGTTAGGGAAGCCTGACTGTGCTCACATGACTGTACTGGTGTTAGGGAAGCCTGACTGTGCTCACGTGACTGTACTGGTGTTAGGGAAGCCTGACTGTGCTCACATGACTGTATTGGTGATAGGGAAGCTGGACTGTGCTTATGTGACTGTGCTGGTGTTAGGGAAGCCTGACTGCTCACGTGACTACTGGTGTTTGGGAAGCTTGACTGTGACTAAAGCTCATCTTTCATGTGACCATGGCCTCACATGTAGTCGTCCCGTTGCCAGAAATGGTTTTACTGAAGAACAGGCTTAAATTAATTGTCTTTTTTTCAGTTCTTAGAACTCGTGAGTTCTTATGTTTTAATCATGTGCTTTAATCAAACTGGGTTATGAGGGACAACCTTTTCATTTCAGTGTTGGGGATCGAATGCACATCTTCCCACATCCTTGGTAAGTACTTCACCCAGAGTTCTACTCACAGCTCTTGGGAACATCTTGATGCACCGAGTTCTTCTGTTCTTTGGGATTTTATTGGCATTATTACTTGAATTTCCTGATCACTTCTGCAGTTCTACAATGGTAATGTTTGTATGCTAACCTTTTTTTCATATTTTGATACGTTGACATCTTTGAATCTTACCTGAGTAGGGAGAGACCTGGAGCTTTTAAAGGGCTCCAAGGCACACTTGCTACATGTACACTGAACGATCCAAAGTCAGACCTCTTTTATAACGACTTTATACCTCAGGAGGCAACATGCCATCCCTCTGCTTTGTCATCGCCAGGTCAGCCACCACATAGCTAGAACATCTCTATAGCTGAAATTACTCCAACTTGTGAACTATAAATGTCTGTCTCTGCCCATGGAAACTGCAGGAAATCTGACAGCATAAATTACCCTCCAAGTCCCTCTCTATCCCCCAACTCCTCACACCCCTTCTTCTGAAATGCAGTGGTATTCTGCTGAAGGGGCCTGCATGCCATGTCCTGCCTCCCAGTGCTAGACATGTGAGAAGAACCAACTCTTTCCCAGAGCGCTTCTCATGCCTTCTTTCTAATACCGCGTGACTAACCTTATAGAAAGAACACAGGGCAAACATCAAGCCTTTCCCACATCTAGAGCCAGAAGACACCTCTGACTTCTCTAGTCTCGTGGCCCCATACTTCCATAGGAACTGCCTTACTCAGGACCAGCTGGCTCCTAAAATAAGTAAAAGACTAGCCTAGAAGAACTCTTTCACATGGAAACCAATAATTCAGCGGCCAGAAGCCAATCTCCTCTTTTACAGAGTTAGCATACTTTAGGGCACCATTCCCCTGTTCAAACCACCAGGGCCAAGTTCCAAACCTGTTACAAGTCTTGTGTTCCAGAACCTGCTGAATCTATTCAAATTCACCAACTTGATACCTACTTATCCTTCCTACCCCATCCATTTCTGTGGGGACCACAAAATGACTCTCTTATCTTCCCTAAGATGGACTGGTTTAAAATCAACTTGATACAAATTACAGTCATCTGGGAAGTGGGAACCTCATTTGAGAAAATGCCTCCACCAGATTGGCCTGTGGGGCATTTTCTTGGTTGATGGTAGATGTGGGAGGGCCCACTACGGTCCCATGCCTAGGTTGTTGGTCCTGGTGAGATAACAAAACGGATGCTAGCAAGAAGCATTGCTCCACACCCTCTGCTTCAGCTATTGCTTCCAGGTTCTTTCCTTGAGTTCCTTCCCTGAAGTCCCTAGATGATGGACCTGTAGGGTGAAATAAACTCTTTCCTCCCCAAATTGCTTTTGGTCATGGTGTTTTATGAAAGCAGTAGAAACTCTAAAACATCTCCTTTGCCCGTCTCCTATCGGGTACTTTCTGACCTGGCCATGTGTGATTAGCCATATCCTCCAGTCTAACAAAGCATAGTTTCAAAGTCAATCACTTTCTAGTCCACTGCCTTATCGCTCCTGGGTAGTGAGAAAAGTCTACATTTGAATACATGTGAGCAACCTTTGTTGACACAGATGCTTCCTCTCTGGGAAACAAAGGCTTTCTCTAAGAGGAGAACAAGATCCTTTTTGTTTTGTTTTGTTTTCATTCCATATAATGCTGTTCTTGAAATAGATTGCAAGCAATTTGTTTTAGTGTTCTGCAGATATTCGATTTGCATATCAGTATATTGATGTCATCTTTGCCTGTCATTGATGATTCTGAGAAGGAATAGATTACTTGTCCTGATTCTTGCTGAAAGGCAATAGGTATTACTTTCTCCATTGATAGAGCTACAGAGGAGATGCCCATGAGTACATCCCAACTGACACATTAGCATTTGGCTTAGATGAGCAAGTTGCTATTCTCCAGAAATAATACCTACTCAGTGCCTATTACGAGCCAGTTATTTTGTGAAGTCCTTAGCAACACCAACACATAAAGTACTGTGTCTACAAGGTGACAAGAGTAATATATAAATCTCTACAAACATTTTCTCTAACCCTGCCAAAGGTTACACTGCTTTTTATCAACTTGCTTTATTGAGGATAAACTGAGACCTATATTGATTCAACAACTTGCTCTAGGCCACACAGTTAGAAAACAAAACAACAGAATTTAAGCCAGGTCTGATTCCCAAAACCCATTTTAACAGACTTCTTTAAATGGCTTTTCCATTAGTATAGATAAATAATTAATTGCATCAATGCCTTAGCTATTTAAAGGCCAATATAAAGTAATAGTTGAAATACATACTTTTTTTTGTGTGTGTTTTTTGTTTTTCGAGACAGGGTTTCTCTGTAGCTCTAGAGCTTGTCCTGGAACTGGCTCTTGTAGACCAGGCTGGCCTCAAACTCACAGAGATCCACCTGCCTCTGCCTCCTGAGTGCTGGGATTAAAGGCGTGTACCACCACCGCCCGGCTCTACATATTCTTAATTCATAAGAAAAGCAACTTTGTATTTATGCAAACTTTAGAAGTTACACACATAACTCAACTATAAACAGGTGATATGCTATGCGTTCAAAGGACAACTGAACTTTGTGCTGGTCTGTCTCTCCTTCTATATAGCCACCAATATCCACAGTATTCATCCTGGAACATTATCCAATCCCAACCAACCCAAACACCTCATCACTACACAGTCTAGTGAAGCTTTTCCCATGCTATTTTATTTAATTTTTTTTTATTTTTTAGACATGGATGCTTTGTTTGTACTTATCTAAGAGAACCATGTATGCATAGTACTAGCGGAGGCTGGAAGAGGCTGTCAGATCCCCTGGAACTGGATTTAAAGATAGACATGATCCACTCTGAGGGTGCTGGGAAGGGAACCTGACTCCTCTGTAGGAACAAGGGCTCTTCACTGCTGAGCTATCTGTCCAAGTTTCTACCCCCATAATACCTCACTATAGGGATATAATTCTAATAAAATAAACTCCTAGAGGACACACTCAAGCCACAGCAGTATGGATATGGAAGGGGATAGGGCATCCTGGTAAATGAAAAATTTAAGCAAGGAGAATGATGAAATCTTGAGAGGAAGTTGGGAAAAACTAAGGACTAAAGAGACCTATAGGTCCATACTTTTCAGAATCACAATATTAACAGACTTTCTGCAGGAAAAGATGCCTTTATACAAATGTTATGCCTTCTAGGAGCCAAATAGAAGCTTTCAGGATTATAAGTCTCACATTAAAAGTCAAGCATCATCATCATCTGCAAAAGTAATCAATTCAATTCTGTTTAACGCAGCATTCCTAGCATCGTTTGGCATCTGTTTTTGGGGAAAGCTAATGCAGCTAATGCAAGGCCATGAAGGCACCAGGCTGCATCTTAGAATAGCCATTCTAGTATCAGGGAGAAAGGTAGACAGAAAGGGAGTCTGAGGAGGAAAACCCATTAACAGATGCGGAAGGGAGGCTTTGCAGAAGGTCAAGGTTAGTCCACTTCTCTCTACCCGTCTCTGCAGAAACCATGAGGAATCAACTCCTGGTTCACTATACCAATATGGTACCCTCATGAACATCCCATGTAGAATTAGCGGTCTTAATATTTCCTTAAAACATTTATAGCCTGTAGAATGCTGCCTAGAGCCTGGGGAGCCCTGGGGCTGGTGGCAAGGCCTCTGCTGGGTGGGATGACAAGGACATCCTTCTGCTTTGAGCATGTTAGGGAGCAGACCCATCCACCTCCTCAGGTGAAGCACATTTCCCAAGAAGACACCCACATTTTCTCTTTTTATCTTTCTATCACCACCCCCCAGGTCGGCAACCCAACTTTCACTTCTTGGTTTAAAATATACAGCTTCATGGATCACCTTCCTGGTCTTCTTTAGTCCTCAAAATAATCATTCAAAAATATACATCTTGATCCCTATTTTTATAAAAAGAAATGTTGGGGTTGAACAGAAAATGGCAGCATTGAGGTTGAAATCTCAATTTCTCCCACTTCACAGTAATGGTTTTCCTAAACTGCCTTTATTTGGATCACTTTGAACAACAAAGGCTTGGAAAAACATGCTCGTTAGAGAAGTCTAAATCCTTTGTAGTTTTGATTTAAACGAAACCGCAGTAGGTGGTGGTATCGCCAGATCTTCAGATCATATGTTTATATTTCTCCTCTCACTTTCCTTCTTTTGATCTACCACATATGTCTGACCTTCTGACATGGTGACAGAACACTGTCATCTACAAAGGCCACCCTTGAGAACTGTGCAATTCAATTACAGAACAAGACAAAGACCCAAACCGTTATGATGTTTTAAGTAAGTTCACTCATTTGTGTTGAGCCACGTTCGTAGCTATTCACTGCCATATGAGCTGTGGGTCGGAAAATCCTGTACCTGCTTCCTGCCCATTTGTGACTCTCAGGAGGGAACAGTCACTGGTAAGACACAACTTCAGCACCACTATGTCCATAGACAGATGTACTAGGAGCCCAGTTGCCCCCTTGTTTGGGGGTGTTTCAGGCTGCTGAAGTTAAAGAGCCCATGAGAAGCAGGTTGAAACACAGTACTTAATACATAACAGGTATTTGATAAATGCTTTCTAAATTGAATCAAATGTCCTTTGCTTTGAGGAAAAATTTACTCTAATCTGGAACAGTGACAGTTGTACACCCTTACACAATAAAATAGGCAAAATGTGGGAGTCTATCCCCATCATTTAAAGACTGGTTCTTAAAAGTACATATAGACTATCCATAAAATGAATAGGTCTGATGTAATATTATTAATTCAACCTTGCCTGAAAGGAATGCAGTGCTGTAAGCTGACATTGATGCATGACATCTAAATAGCACTTGCCATGCCAGAGTAAATATTAAACACATTATCTGACACTCCTTAGGGAACAGCCTTGCAATGTCAAGACCATGGAAAATGATGGGAAATCAAATTCATAGAAATTTGACTTAGATGTTCAAAATAAAATGAATCTCTCTCATTGCGTACAGCGATGAGACGATAGCAAAATGATTACAGAAGCAAGGCAGAACGTCGCTACGAAGATGAGGGAGGTCAGGCCGAAATGGGTCTCACGGCGGAGTTTTATGATCACATTTATATATTCCTTCATCATCTGCAGGTTTTACACAATATCCGCTGAGATGCTGGAACACAAACCCATTTCAGATATGCATGTTCACTGTCACCAGGACCACCTACTGGAAGCATGAGCAGTGTTTGTTCTCACAAACTACACCTCATACTTTCCTGGAAGTATAGGAATAACCTCACTAGTGGTGATGTGTAGAGACTAAAGAATTCCTGTGTAAGGAAAAGGTTGGTTGCGAGAAAAACAACACCTTCAAGGACTGGCAAACATACAGTATGCTGGATCTAAAAGGGACCACAAGAAAGTGGCAAGAGAGAAGATGGAGGGCTAGGCAGAGGTCAGCTGTAAACAAGTCTTCATGACAGACTTCAAAGGAGGTCAGAATAGGTAAAGAATTATTTTCCAGGTCTCATGAAAAACAGATACAGACAAGCCCAGAATTAAGCAATGTTAAAGCTGTGTTACATGTCATACTATCACTTTCAGAGTTGGGGTGCTACATTTCAGAGGCAACAACATATCCCAGAACCTCTATTTGATGAGAATAATTCTTCTGTTAAAGTGGTGCTATGGGAGCCTGGGTCGTGATCATATTCTGTTCTTTATTCTACATGTTTCGTATAATTTTCCCAAAGATCTTAGAATTACCAGAATCAGGTCCAGGCCAGTTGGTGCTGAGATGTGGTCATCTTTCAGGAAGGCTTGGTCACATCCCAATTATCTGTTTCTTTGTTTATTGATTTTGGCTTTTGAGACAGGGCCTCTCTACATAGCTCTGGATGTCCTGGAACTTCCTATGTAGATCAGGATGCCCTCAGACTCACAGAGATCCTATTGCCTCTGAATCTTGAGTTCTGGGGTTAAAGATGTGAACTGAACGCCCATGCCCGGCCCCACTTTTTCATTGTGTGGTACCAGGGATTGAACCCAGGGCCTGACACTTGCTGGGCAAGTGCTCTGGAACTGAACTTGGTTCACATCTTCTTTTTGTCTTTTATTATGGGTCATGTTAAGTTCACTAGGCTGGTCTTCAACTTACTCTGCAGTCAAGGTAGGTCTTTAGCTCATTATCCCTCTACTTCAACCTCCTGAGGAGCAAGGCTTGTGAACCTGCACCATCAGGTCTTGTTCACATGCTAATCTTATAGCATACACAAACTCCTCAGGAGCACCTACCTGCCCCCTTCCTGCAGACGCAGCTTGCTAAGGGTATTATGTACTGGCAACTGTTCCATGGCCTCTTATTGCAGTCACAGCTACTACAGACTAATGCAACTTTATTTCAAATGAGGGGATGAGAAGTTTACAATTACAAATGAAAGGGGCCCAGACCAGTATCCTTTAAGGACATGTGACTGAAGCCCAAACACTATTACTCCCAGGAACCTCTTTTTCTATTACCAGACTGTCTATCTTATTGAAAAGGGCAAATGAACACTCCAACTTCTCCTAACAGAATACAACTCTCTATCTCTACATATTAGCCTTTCCACTGAGGTGTCCCAAACTCATTTAGACCCTGAAATGTTGTCTACTGTCTACTCTGTTACCTAACAAGAATAACAGGAAAGAGTGAGGACATCATGCCCATGTACAGTTGAAAGGTAGAGAGTCCCAGCCCTTGTGTCTTCTGGAGGTCATCACTATTGTCCAGTGAAGCTCACCAAAGTGCATGCTGGGAAGATCGCTTGCAACTAGTTCCTAAGCTTGGAGCCATATGGAGGCCCTGGGAAGCCAGGACACCTCTAGGATTTTTCCTCCACAGCTATTTCCATGGGGCTATGGCAAAGCTGATTGCTCTCCACATGGTCTTTCTTTCTTGTGTGTAGCTTCACAGTCTAAGATTCCAAATGTTTCTTCCACACTACATTTCAAAGGGAGCCCCAATTTCCTGTGGGAACACAGCCATATATGCCTGCTATGGAGCTGAAGTAATTTCAATTTTGATTCTTTTATAATGGAAATGAAACTAACTGGGCTGAGTACAAATGAACAGAGAGTTATTTAAAACCTCTAATAGAACGACTCCAGTAAAATGTAAGCATGCTGCCAATTGCACGGGCCAGCTCCAACATCTAGTTCTGTTAAGCTGCTGGCTTTCACAGAACTTCAGTGACATTTTATACATTGGGTGCTAGCCTCCTTGTATGTGGAATTGGAGGGACTTGAAGAGATAAATGATGGACTTTGGGAAGATAAAATAGAAGCAAGAAGTGATGTAAGTAATAAAAATGTTGTAATGATCCTATGA
The DNA here is from genome assembly GCA_001685075.1 of Bramus lutescens. Classification (NCBI taxonomy): domain Eukaryota; kingdom Metazoa; phylum Chordata; class Mammalia; order Rodentia; family Cricetidae; genus Bramus; species Bramus lutescens. The sequence goes on along the minus strand of LOEQ01002414.1, from coordinate 258,542 downwards.
GGCTGAGCGTAACTTCCTCCAGAAACCATTGCACATTGCGGAGCCTTGCTGCACAAGGCTAAGGCAAGGAAGAAATGCAGTGGAGAGGTTCCTTGGGAGCAGGATCCTGCCAGCTGCCTGGGAGGATGATTGAATCTTCGTGTAAATGAAACAGTAAAGACCTTGCCATAATTTTGCTAGTCCAGTATATCTATAGCAGGATGGGGGAAAGGAGGTGCAAAGCTCAGGTAGGAAAGGGCCAAGGGACATTCTCAGAAAGGGACCGAGTGGATCATCAGCCGCCATGAGTCACTTTCTCACTTCTCACCTTCCTCCCTCCTCCCTACCTGCTGATCCCCTGCCTCTACACCCCATCTCTCAGGAGAGAACAGGACCTTGTCTGCTGCTGTTCTTTTATCTTTTCTGTTTTACTTTTTTTCATCTATCATTTTAGTAAAAGGGACTGCCATAAATCACTTCCTGGTAGCCAGAATAATTGTTAAATATACATAAATTTAAACTCCTCAGCCAGGCAGTGGTGGCACTTGCCTTTAATTCCAGCACTGAAAAGGCAGAGGCAGGCAGTTTTCTGTGAGCTAGAGGCCAGCCTGGTCTACAGAGCAAGTTCCAGGACAGTCAATGATAACAAACAAACAACCCAACTCAACCAACCAACCAAACAAACAAGCCAAAACCTCCCAAACCCACACAGGAGATAGAGAAAAGGTGGAATTTGGAGCGGGTTTAGGAAGAAATGGTCACGAAGCTCATGTATTTTTAAAGATTCATTTTCATTTTGAATATGTGCATGTGCGTACATACATGTGTGAGTAAGTACATCTTAACGCAGATGCCTATGGAAGCCAGAGGTGTTGGATCCTCCTGCCTGGTGTGGGTGCTAGGAACCAACCCCAGGTCCTCTGAAAGAGCAGTGTGTATTAGCTGTAAACTATCTCTCTCTCCAGCCTCTAAACTTGGTTATTCTTAATGTTTAAAATACAGATGTGAAGCCAGGTGGTGGTAGCGCATGCCTTTAATCCCAGAACTCAGGGTGGCAGAGGCAGGTGGATCTCTGTGAGTCCAGGGCCAATCTGGTCTACAGAGTGAATTCCAGGACAGCCAGAGATACATAGAGAAATCTGTCTCAAAAAACAAAACAAAACCCCCCCAAAAAAAGATGTGAAAAAAGCTTAATTTCTGTGGTAAATAAAACATTTATGCCAAAGTGTTTCTCTTTCTTAATGAGCAGATCATAGAACCATGAAGCGTTGGGAGGGCAGTGCTGAAGAGGTTATTTTCTCCTGATGCTCAGGAATCAGAGATGTTCCATAGAACATTCAGCTGTCAGCTGAAGACCTACCAACATAAACAGAACCATCAATAACCCTTCACAGAAATCACGTTGAGAAAAGAAATCAAAGCCTACTTCTCAGAAAATGCAAGGAAGAATGAAACTAGAGATGAAGTTCCCAAAGGAGAGAATGTCCACACTCTCAGAGGAGCAGACATCCTGATAGCCATGCATACATCTGTGCTGAGCTCTTTTTATGCTTGGATGATCTTTCCAGAACAATCAGAAAGTGCTGGTGCATCCAACTGTCCATCAGAAGTTAGCTCAGCATGCAGTTCTGACTCCAGTCATATCCAGCACTCAGCTAGGCAGAATCCAAATTTGACTGAACACTAGGTAGTTGAAAAGGTAGTTGTTTATATGCACATTAGATGGGAAACTTTTCTATTCAGAATTAACATAACTACCTGAGGATGTACTCTCAGTGAAAATTTGAGTGGACAGGATAAAGCTAAGAAATGAGAAAAAGATGAGGCAGTACTAATAACTCTATAAAACTCTAAGATAATGCTATGCTCTGAATCTTAAATGAAGTAACTTCCTTGCTTTAAATGAATATAGCCTGAACCTCATATTTCCATTGTTTTATAGGAGAGTAAAGTACATAAGTTAGAAGTTCTTAAACACTATGTAGAATATACCAAACAATTATAACTTCCTTTATCCTGTGAGCAATATTGTCTACTCTGATGATTGTACACTTTCGAAGTTACTAGTTCCCTCTTACAGACTTTATCCTTCATCTCAGATGGATGTTCTCTCTCCAAAGATCAAAGAGCACGATTCTCAGGGGCCCATGCTGGAGACTGTTCCAGTCTCTATTGTTTAGAGTAAGAGTTCTACCTGGAGGACTCCAGTGACTTTTACTTCCAGTGCAGAGTCAAAGTTTATTCCATAACACCTTACCTTTGATGCCCGGAAGGAGAAGGCTGTGGACTTGGTGTCCGACTTTCCCCGATCTTGTAGAAGAAGGCCTTGGTCCTCTGTCAAGGCCAGGTAGTGGCCTGTGGTGAGATGCCGAAGTCGGAAAGCCTGGCCCCACCTGATGTTACTGCCACTCCAGCTGGTGAAAAGCACATAAGAAATTATATTTACACAGAAGTCAATGCTCTTCAACATTTATCCCATGCTTTCTTTAACCCCAGAGTTATGACCTCTCTGGGGCTTATCATTAAAGGTCAATGAACTGTTTCCTGTCTGTCTACAACTCAGCACAGTGCTTTCATTTGATTCCCCATTAAGGAAAGCACCGTGATCCAGAGGGCAGGGTAGTACATACTGACTGGAAGTCGTGGGTTTCAACCTACCATTCAGTGCACCAATAAGCACCCTTATACAAACCATCCCAAAACGGTGGGAAGAACTCATTTCTAGGAACACTTGTATCTGGGAAACCAGTCTTTCCATTTGGTTATAGGAATTCAAATACTTTATAATAAACCATAAAGAGTCCTGTCTTCATGAGAGAGAAACAAGCAAACCAAAGCCTAAAACCACTGTGGGTTCAGCCTGCCAGGAAAGGCAGGTAGTAAGGGATGCAATAAGGAAGCAGATAACTTGGGACATTCAAAGGAGATCTATTCTGCAGGAAAAAGTAGAATAGGATGGAAGGATTGAGGTAAGGAAAATCTCAGGTGGAATGTCCATCTTTTCATGGCCCTTCACCAAAAGATTAGCATTCAAAAGGAGTTATGGTGAATATTAGGGGAGAAATTGTCCATGGGACCAACTAGTAATTCAAAATGGATCCTTAAAGTTAGTATACCATATATCTGTCAAACTTTGAAATAATTTCCCATGTCTTCACTGTTTAGGAACACTTGAGAATCAAAATCAGAGTGATAAAAGACCTAAACTCTATGCTTATGTGTCTATATAAAGAACTAACAGCTACAACTGTGACAGCTTGTATATACCTACTTTGGCATTTGAAAGGTCCCATAAGCAAGAACTCTTAAGCAAGTCAACAAGTGGGTGCCTCATTAAAAATAAATTGGTATTTTGCTCTCTCTCTCTCTCTCTCTCTCTTTCTCTCTCACACACATATGCACATACACACACTAATTATATATATACAGATATATCTCACTTTCATGCCTTACTTATACAACAGTGATACACTCCAAATAAGCATCTTCAAAAGTTTCTTAATAAACTATGTAAATGAGACAAAAAAGGAGAGGGAGATGTAGGGGAATTGCCACTATTTTTTCATCTCTAGTAGACCATCTTTGGGGTAAATGCCTCTCATGAGGAAGAATTCTTCCTTGAACACATGATTAGGGAACCACTGACCTGAGTGTTAGGGAAGAAATGGAGAAGGAGAAGCAGGTGACAATGTTCATTCCCTCCTCTCTTACCCACAGCTGTTTAGCGCTAACCTGACTTTACCTATATTCCCAGCAAAAAGGACCTGCTCTCAACAAGATGGGCCTACAGTATTTGGAGTTTAAATGACAAATTACTCAAACTTTAAAAGTTGGTACTCAAGCTCATGGTTGGAAAAATCAGGCTTTGTGCCTTCCACCTATGTACATTACTGTTTGAAATATTCTGACAAATGTTGTTTTCTTCATAGTTACATGAAGTTTGAGTCCTATTTTATTTTATTAGCTGTCATCATGACTACCTGTCTATCTTTGTTGTTTAAAGATAGCTCTTAACTGGAGCCAAGATATTCACTGAAGGTTTCCAGAGATTTGGTTTAATAAGATAAGGGAGGGGAGGCTCTGAGTGACTTAGTTTAATGCCAGAGCTAATGCTTGATTACCCAGGCTCTAGGCTCTATAAGAACAGGATGCAACCAACCATAGAATCAAAGTAGGAACCTGGAAATATCTTGGAAGTGAGGAAGTCAGTCTCCTCTCCCTCTCTGTCTTTCTGTCTCTCATTCTCTCTGGTTCCTTATAATCAAAGCCATAGAAATTTCAGAATTTAGCTCTCACATATAAAAATTGGTAAAAATAAGAGAATGGACTGTATTGGAAAATCAGCCAGTCCTGCAAATGGCACCATATGGACCATGTGTTACCTTATCCGAAGGGGTTCCACTCTCCATAGAGACCTGGCTCTGGTCCCAGCTCCTCCAGCTTCATAGAACACCCTCCTGCGAGCAGAGTTGGAGATCAGCACTAGCTGTGGGACAGCTCCTTGTAGAGGGGGCGATCAGCACCAGTTGTGGGACAGCTCCTTGCAGGGGAGGCTCACACCAGAGAGAGGTCTAAGCCTCCCAAAGTCAGCAAAACTCAAAGGGAGGATTGGTTGTGGGTTCTTGTCTCTACTCTTAGGACAAATAAAAGTTACGTAAGGGTAGGGGACTATATCCCACATGCAACAGACACTCATGGGTCACCAGAGGGACAGTGGAAAAAGGGATGCCAATGTCCCCCATTTCTTCATTGTTAAGACAGCTCAGTCAAATACCATGTTACTGATAAAGAATGTTCTGAGCTGTTCAGGTTAGGCTTCTCAGTGTATTTTACATTTCTTATAAATGGATTTTTACTTTTCAAACTTATATGTGGCATAGTGTGAAGCCCTTGCCATTGTTCTAGGGAGCTCAGATAAAGTTGTGTCTCCAGCTACCATGGTTTTCATCGTCCTTTCTTCGCAGCTTAAGAATTATGTTTTAATATACTTGTAAATCATTTCCGTTTTGGATTAATTTTAGACCCATGAATAAATGTCACAAACAGTCACAGAGTTCCTTACACTGTCACTTGCTTCCCCTCATATGGTCACCTTGCATCATATGGTTGCCCAAACTGAGAAACCAAAGTTTGTAGCCAATTAATATACTCAAACTCAACACTTTTTTCATAATTCATCCAAAAATTTCTGATAGTTATTTTCCTGTTACAGGCCACGGTCTAGAGTGCCACCATAGAGGGTAGGCTTGTCCTCTTTATTTGACCTCTCAGTGTTTCCCACTTCTCCCTTGTTTTCTTACCACTTAGAATTTTAAGAAATGCAGTATTGGTCATGCTTTTCTCATTATTGCCAAAGTATCAATCTTTCCATATGTATAATGGGAACCAACTTATCTAGATCACACATTATGTGAAGTAAACTGCCATACTTTTATTAATTGTGTGATGCACACATGAGCAGATTTGTGTGTGACTCTATATAACTGTGCATGAAGAGACCAGGGGAGAATGCTGGGTGCCTTGCTCCTGAGGCCTTTCAAGGCTGATCATTTGAAGCCACCAGCTTTACATCTTACCTCTGTCATAGTTTGTCTATGTCACAAAAGTGAACGATTCAGAGCTTCATAAGAATTTGGACCTAGATTTTAGGAAAAAAACTTCTATAGTGATGAAGAGGAATAGATATATCCCCCATGGTGAAGTAGTAGTTCAAAGGGTGCACCTTAAAATGAAAGATACCTGCATTTGGATCTGTTAGTGCTATGACCTAGGGAAAGATCTGTCCATTCTCTGTGGTTCAGATCCTTTGTCTGCAAAACAGGTCTAATAAGGTAGTTATATCATGAGATATAAAGATGCAATGTGACTTTTAAAAGGATCTTAAAAAAGAATGCTCATAGATAAACACAGAACTATAGAATACAGATTTATCTGAATTTTGTTTAAACATAGACATTTATACATATGCATAAAAGAACACATTAAGGCACGTAGCTATAATGAAATATTAGATTAAGCCTGGTTATATCATGAAGGTGGGATTATTTCTAAACCTTTTTGAAAAAAAAATGTATACTCTGCCAGAAAATACTTTGTGTTGGGGATGAGTCTTGATAAAAAATACCCCTTGCCAGAGTAGGGGAGTTGGAATTTAGAAATATAGTAAAGAATACAGGGATGTGAAAATAATAAGACAGAAAAACATAGAATCATACCAGGAAGGAATTCCAGTAAATACTAAAATTGCCTACATTTAATTTCTAATTGCTTAAAATACCTCTGACCCCAAAAGGTAGGAGTAAGACAAAGAAACTGCAATACCATGATACAAGGAAGTGAACATACCAATTGAAGGTTGTGTGCTACATCCATAGTTAAACATTCTATTGCTAGAACAAAACTTATCACACTCACACCTGAGACCAAAATATTCTGTAGGCAAGCCACTCCCTGAGTTGAATACAATGTTGTCTCCTTGAGGGTCCTGGAACTTAGTCAGATCCTTAGACTTTTGTTTGAGGTAGAAACATATCTACTTCTCTATTCCTGAAATGCATTTGTTAACAATAACCTTGAGAGGGCAGAATTCTCTGATCTAAATCTAGGTGGGACCTTTTTTTGAGGTAGAAACACAATAACCTTGAAGGAATAGAGGTAAGTTCCAACTCTCTGACCTTTTGTCAATGTGGAAATAGGTTCACATTTTTGGCCCTCTACTACTTAGTAAAAAAAAAATATATATATATATAATATATATATATAC
>LOEQ01002414.1:223877-238192 GCA_001685075.1 Bramus lutescens | reverse complement strand
CCCTTCTAGTCCTTGGCAGAAGACTCTTCCACCAGTGGCTACCATGGCTTCCACTACAGCATCTTCCTTGACAGACTCAGTTCATTTTCAACCTGAAGAATTGCCTCTTCTACTTCACCGCCCTGAAGCAAGTTTTCTAATGTTTTAACATCTGGTTCTTCCAAATCCATCAGTTAAAGCTGTGTTTCATATACTCAGCTCAGGAAGAAGCTTAAAACTCAACCTTGGCCCTTCCCAACCTCCCCAGAGGCAGGCAGAACCAACTTAACCTTTTAACTTGAACTTGAGAATGTTACAAATGGAACATCAAAGGCCAGCAGTAAAGAAGAGGCTACTTGGTTCTTCTGTTTTCTGAAGTACTGTGCCACTAAGCATACTGATAAAGGATATGCATAGAGCATACAACTTTATTTTTATAAGATGTTGAGCTAAGAAGTCACATAAAGTAGCACAATTGTACAGTTGACATATACACAAAACTTACATGTGTAACATATGATTAGAATGAATTATATTGGGATAATAATAAAAATTGTGCTTGGATAAGTAAGGTGGGTGGAGGAAGCTGGGAAATCAGATAATTCCCCATTTATTTTAGTTTAACATGTTTTGAGAACTTCATATATAAACACTGCCTCTACCTCTCTCCTGCCCGATCCCCTTTCAACTCCTCCCATGTGGTCCCCCAAATTCATGAAATCTTCTATTGTTTTTGTTATACATATATACATATGTATGCACACGCACGCACAACCCATTTATATATATGTGTGTGTATATATATATTCTCCATAGTCCATGTGTCCAGAGCTGATCACTTGAGGTTGGATAGAGTCTATGAGTCTATGTGGGGCATTGTCCCTTGAGCAGAGTGTTTCTCCACCTCTCCGCAGCCATTGGCCTCCTTCCTGTAGCTCTTCATCTAGGGTAGTGGTTCTCAACCTTCCTAGGGCTGTGACCCTTTGATATAGTTCCTAAAGTTGTGGTGACCCCCCAACCATACAATTATTTTTGTTGCTACTTAATAATTATAATTTTGCTACTGTTATCAATCATAATGTAAATACTTGTGTTTTCCAACAGTTTTACGTGACCCCCTTGAAAGGGCCATTTGACCCCAGGTTGAGAACCACTGACCTGGGGGATGGGGCTGTGTGGGATCTCCCCTCTTCATGTTGCCTTGTCAACTCTTAAGAGTTTCCTGATATTGTAACCTCTCAACATAACATTTATCCATTTTGTTGTGGATTATGACAACATATATGCAGGTAAAACTTTAAAAAGGTCTTTAAAGCAGTTTAATAAAGGAAATAAACTGACGCACAGTTGTGTAGGCTGGAAGCAGAGCAGGAGGGAAGGAAGCACAGGCACACCTCCAGCTCTCTGCAAGCAGCTGGAAAACCGCTGCATTATAAAGGCGTCTTTCATAGGCTTTACACTAAAGCTACTTAAAAGAAAGCCAGTGTAGGGTTATGTTAATTGGGAGTGAGGTTTTATTTTCTTTCTTTCTTTCTTTCTTTCTTTCTTTCTTTCTTTCTTTCTTTCNTTCCTTCCTTCCTTCCTTCCTTCCTTCCTTCCTTCCTTCCTTCCTCCCTCCCTCCATCCCTTATCTCTCTCTCTCTTTCTCTTTCTTTCTTTTTTTAAAAGAGGAGTGAATTTAGGCATAAATAGTTCAAACCTTTGCATCTTTACCAGGTGCTAGCCTGAGTTTTACGAGTCATGGGTGTGTGTGTGTGTGTGTGTGTGTGTGTGTACTGTTTCAAGATTTACTTATTCTATCTGGGCAGAAAAAAGCAGATTTTAGGGTTCTTTGTAAATAAGCAAACAGATTCTAAAAGGTGATCACCTCTTAATTCTAGAGATTGCTAGGCAAAGGGTCTCCCCGTTCAAAACTGCCCCAGCACTCAAATACAGCTGGCCAGTTTTGTGCTGTCTTTTGCCATGAAGTACCAAATCAGGCAAGGGTTCGGTCTGAAAGGTCAGCTCCTTACCAGGGCTCAGACAAAATATGCTGCAGCAAATCAATTATTTAAGAAGTAGCTGCTGAGCATGCTACAGTTTGGAAGCCCAGGCTTTTTGAAGTTTGTGTGGAGAACCTGTGAATGTGTGAGAATAAACAGCAATCCCCAGTCCCTTCCTCCCGCTCTTGGGATTGCATGCTGCCATGCTAACCTTCCTGGCAGGAGCTGAAGGTCGGAACTTAGGTCCTCCTGTTTGCATAATTAGTGTATCTGTTTTCTTAGGGTTAGAAAATGAAGAGCAATCTTCCTTACACCAAGAGCATGCACGAATTATATACTTAGGTGCTGAGAGCGAATACTATTGGAGTCAGTTCATATTATACTAGATCAACCTCACAATATTTGCAATAACTCCTTGCAAAACATCAGAAGTGTATGACATTTTCAAGTTATATTTATTAAATTCTGTCTGTTTTTCATTCTAAGCTTTTGCTTTCCAAGTTCGGCTGAATTATTGCCATTCTAGCATTTTGGTTTCAAATCCCTGATTAGTGTAACCTGGGCCAGTTTTCTGTGATTGCCTCATCCATTATCTTCCTCCTGCCACTCCGTTAGCATAATACCTGGAAGGATTCAAATTCTTTCAGGACCAAAGGCCCTGGACACATTCCATTTGTTTCACTGTGTACAAGTAGAGAAATTCCACACAAATCCCATTTGATTTATTTTATTTGAATACTAAATAAATCAGTTACTCCACAGTTCATTTGATCAGTTATGCATTTGAGAAATATTTATTGGGTATCTAGTATATCGGTGGACTATGCTTGGTGGGGTTAGGCTTTGTGAAGTTTAAAGAAAGGGAATGGCTCTTTTCCTCACTTAATGGGACAGACATTCAGTAAACATAAATCCCTGGGATATGTGGGAAGTGATAGGAAGGCAACAGTGGACTGAATTATTTATATTCTGAACTGCTGTCAGTATTCATCCTTTCTTTTTTATGAATGGTGAAAGCTGACATCTCCGCGTGCTTACCATTCCACTGAAAGAGTGCCTCAGGAGAATTGCATGACCGTACAGCAGGGTCCTGTGGCCACCCCCTTGTGCTGCCTGTGGGAATGAGGAAGAAAGCTGTCAGCACATACCAGCTGTGGCTTCTTTGGCAGAAAAGCAACATGATGATTTGGGATGCAGATTCCAAGAAAAATAACCATGACAAAACTCCCCAAGAATTCATTCAAGAAGCAAGTATCCAGCCAATGGGTGAAAGGAGACTTTGTGAGCCTATCCATGCGGCATCCTTGGGAGAGGACAGAAGGGCCTGCTGCTCTCCTCAGAAACGGCCACTGCCCAGGATGAGCAGGAACCCAGGTACACTCTGCTTACCTTCATTTGAGCTTCTCAGAAGCAACCGGGATGAGAGAGGCACAAGAGTGAAGTAACTACAGCCTAGTGCAGGAGGGCACCATGGCGTGTGAGCATCCATGTGTACCGCGGATTTTGCAGTCTTTTGTTCCCTTCTGGGCACTGTGCTTTCTGCCCATGCAACTCAAATGGCCTTTTTCACAGATCTCACCAACCAGGGATGGCTCTGAAACCCAGGACTTTAAAAGAGTAACTAGTTCTGCAGAAATGGTCCCCTTAGTGGAGAGACCCATGTGACTGTCCTCTCTGCTTCCCTCTGCACATCTGTTTTGACGATTTGGTAGTGGTTGCCCAAACAACAGAGAGGGAGGTCAGAGAAGATAAAATGGCCCAAAGGAAAACCAGCCACTGGTGCCTGATCTTCTATGGGACTCTGATCCATACAATGTTATACTGAAATGAATTACATATACTCTGAAACTCGAGTGTGACATCCCAGCTACAAGTGGGTATGAAGAAGAATTTCAGTCAGCTGAAATTGACAATTAAAATAAAGCAATTTAATTGACAATTAAAATAAAACAAATCCTGTATGATTTTGGTACCAATCCCACACTGTTTTGGTACTAACCTAATTCTCCCAACATCATGCTAATATATCTCTAGGTAGCACTTTTTTTTTTAAATACACTCTTTCAAAAGAAGATACTTGCTGCTTACAGGCTGTGTCTTCCCCAAGGGAGATTACAAAATCTGAGAGAGTGAATGAAATTGTGTGTGTGTTTGTGTGTGTGTGTGTTTGTGTGTGTGTGTACTTGCCCATGCTTGTGCTTAAGAAGGCCAGAAGCGGCCATGGGTTGTCTTTCTCATTAACCTTTCAGCTATTTTTTAAGACAGGGTTGCTCTTTAAACCTGACCAGTTGCCTGGCTAGCTGGAAGGCTCCTGAAACCCTCCTGCCTCCTCTACCTGGTGCTGAGACTACAGGGGCATGCTGCAATGCTTGGATTTCACATGGGTGTTGGGGATCAGAACTCAGATTCTCATGTTTACACAGCAAATGCTTTAACCCCTGAGCCATCTTCCCTGGACCACTAGCAAGAGGAATTTCAGCATTCTGTGTCTGTGGTCCAAAAGCATCTTTTATGCATCCTATTCTTTTCAGAGTTGCAGACTGGCTGCCCCAGGCGCTGTCTGCAGTTTTATCCTATCCATCCTGTCCCCTCCAGGCATGGCAACGAGCAATGTAGAGGACAAGAAGCAGGTGGTGGGCAGAGAAACAGAGGTCTGGATAATGAGCTATGAGTGATTTCATTTCGATTCTGTTTGGAGTGGCAGAATTGCTCTTTCACAGAGATTTTTTTCTCCCATGTCATTCAACGAGTTTAAAGAGAGAAAAAAAAAAGACAAATGTGGTATATTGAAAAGAGGATAACTAAATATAAATGTGGCTGTGCTCACCCCTCCTATAGAAATATTTAAGTGTTCTTGGATTTTAATACCAAGTAGGATTACACAGCTCTTCACAATATTTCCAAATTTCATGGAACCATTTGCACTAACTTCAGCTGTATTTACAAATGTGTCAACACCTTACATTAAAATTAGATGTACTAAATCACTTTACATCTTGTCTGTCTAAATGGAATAGTCCCTATGAGTTTGTATCCTTACAACTTAACTGTGGTTTCCAATGTCTCATATTGTATATACATACTCCTACCGTGAATAAATGACTAAATTAGATGTTCTCCTATCAACTGTGGATTAGACTCTTTTCTAATTCTTCTGTGTTCCCACAAGCTCTGTAATTATCAGGAGTCAAGAGTAGCTGACTCCAAACAGTATCACAGAGTGACTTGGGCTGTTCTCCTCTGATACTTCTAGAAATACTGATGGGACCTCATCTCTTTCATTATGATGCCACCAGAGAAAGAAAAGGATTTAAATGCCTAGTGGAATGGAATCTAATTTGCTTTGCAGACCCTTGGAGCCTCACATTCTAGTTTCTCTCTTATATAGGGCAGTAGTTTGTAGATGTCGGAGGATATCAGAATCACCAGGTCCCCACTCCACAGTGGCCTGGGGCTGGCCCAAGGATCTGCATTTCTAACAAGGTCTATGTGATACGGATGCTGCTAGTCTAAGGCCAAAAGTTTGAGATTTGCCATTAGGGGACTTGATAGCTCTGGTGCTAGTATGGAAGAGGAGCCATTTATTAACATTGTAATGTTGATTTAAGCGATGGAGCACAAGCCATGTATGCATCAGGTGCTTCACACACTATCACAGTCCATCCCCATGGTGACCTTTCAAGGTTGCAATGAATGTCACATTTAATATGGGAAGAATTTGGTACCTAAAGAGGGTGGCTTGCTGTATGTGTCACAGTTGATATGACAGTACCATATACACTTGGGTTGAACAACAGATACTCATCTCATTTTCCTAATGTGTTCACAGTGATTGCACAAGCCACCAATGGGAAGAGATACAGAGACATCTTTCATGGGACTCATATAGCTGGGATCTAATCGCAAATCCTATGGTAGGCACATAACACAGAACGGTACATAGGAAACATCTCACTTGATATTAACTAGTGATGCAATGATAATTACCCCCATTTTACAGCCATGTGAACTGACACTTAGATTAAATAACTTGCTCAAAGTCATATGGGTCCCAAGTGCAGAGTTGAAACTTCACAAAGGATATTTAACCATGCACCACAGTACTGCCTTTTCTGTAGTGTGGCAGGGAAGATGAAACTTGGACAAAATAAAACCTTGTTACATGAAGAAACAGCATACATATTAAAGAAGTGAAACACAAAATTTTAAGTAGACCATGAGGGTAAGAATATGTGCTAAGGAATGGCTCTATTGAAAAGGTAGACCAAACCCAGACTGCTGACATATAAATGGACAAAGGGAGACACCAACAAGGGTAGACTGTGTCCTGGAAGTAGGAAGTGTAAGTCACACTTGACTACTCACAGCCATCCAGTAGTTAGTGCCCATGGACAGGGACAGGTGGATACATTGGGGTGCAGACAGACTAGTCAGGCTATGCAGACCAAGACTCATGGCTCACTGTCCAACAGCCAGCAAGACATGGGAGTAGCTTATGACAGGATGGTGTCACAGTCAAAACTGTTCCTTAGGAAGGGAAGTCAGTGGTAGATGAACAGAGGAGCCAAGCCCTGAGCGGCAGAAGGGATTGTTCTCTCATTTGGTTTCTTTTACATGGTTGACAGGGAGTAAACAAACCAAACTTTGGGGTGGTGTCATTCTTTATTCCTTTCTCTCTAACAAATCTAAAACAACTATTGGTACCACCTCTAAAACATTCTCCAAGCAACCACTTAGCCGCCCACTGTTCCTAGTCCCTGTGACTGCTTTGTGTCTTATCTGGTCTACGGTCATGGCCTACAAAATGTGCCTGTAAGTATGTCATGGGCTAATGTGGCAGCCAGAGCCACCCTTTCCAAAGACGTAAGCCATGTCTTTGCTGTCCAGTGGCTTGCTATCCAGTTAGAAGCAAATGCTCCTACTGCTCATTTGAATTCTCTGCATCAGGATTGGAAGTTTTTCTCTGAAAACCCACACGGCGAGTATGCTAGGCTCTGCGATCTCTGTCTTACAGTTACCAAATCCTACCTCACATAGTTTTTAGAGGAATATGTTCAAAGTTCAGACAACAATTTTATCCTGGCGCACTGTACAAATAAAGATGACAGGCTGGATTTTGCCTGTTACTGCAAGCTGTCAAACCTTACCGCATTTACCCGAGTTGACTCCCTTACACCCCTCCGACTTCAACTACCAGGAACACATTCCCCATTACTTCCACTCTGGCCTCACTGACTGCTCTGCACTTTCAGATAACTTTGCTCCTACCCCAGGGCACATGCATTCCCTGATCCCCAGAATATACTTTGAATGTTCTCACAACCAACTTATACATTAGATTAATTTCTCCTCCCAAAATATCCCATTCGAAAAGTCTCCTATTCTCATTCTTTACCAGAAAGATCTGAATTGAATGTGACCCACCACACTTCAAAAGCCATGGTCCCAGAAGGCCCTATAGCATGTGGCTGTTTCTGGATGTGCCTGCTTTGATTTTCTCCTCCTTGCTGATCCTACATCTCACTTCTGTTCTACTCAGGCTATAAAAGAAAGAAAATGTCTCTCTAGAAGATTGCAGGACACAGTAAAGACTTTTGCACAAGACAGGAGGTATGAATTTCCCTAGATACAAGACAGCTAAATAACCGTGATGCCATTGAAGCATAGAGCAGTGAGAGTGAATAAGCTCAATACTAAAAGTGAATGAGCAGGAATCAGAGAAAGTGGGTAACCTTGCAGAGTTACCTGGTTCAGTTATTTCATCACGAAAGACTCAATTCAGGACTGTTATAAATTATTAAGATTTTTATAGCCTACTTAGGTGAGGAGAACCTTTGGGGGAGAAACAAGAGAAATTATTGGATAAAATTTCAGATTTGATGAAATGGAAAGGTATACTTTGGTACACATAATAGGAAAAGTAAAATTTGTTAATTGCTTATTCCCCTAACTTTCACATACAGATTCTGTGCAGTTTTAAGATTAAGAGGGTAGTTTGGAGTTTGACAAAATTGCCAGTGAAGTTAATGCTGAAATATGAACAATGAGAAATTTTGATTCTGAACGGAAACTTTTTAAAAATGCTTTTAAGCAAAATTGTCTAATTCAGTCTGCAACAGACTCACAAAGAAGTATATGGAGATCACAGATAGTGGGCACACATCTGACGTCATGAACCATAGTCTATAAAGAGGCAGTTCTTATACAGGAGAGAGGCAGAATTAAGTCATGTCTCTCGTATGTGACTAGCAAGTCAGAGAGACAGTCAGCATCGGCCAATGAGAGGATAAGAACATCAGCTCATGGGGAGTAGGAAGGTTAAATATTACACTTTAAAATTAAATTCCAGAACAACTAGCGTGCAACACAATAGTCTCCATCCTTTGCTGATGCTCTGAAGTGGTATGAGCATTTGAAGGGAGCCAAAGGCAGATATGACTGCACCCAAGCCAAGGAGCACCAGAAAACTGGAAACTGAGACACTTAATAGACCACACGAAGACCTTGGATCACAGTGGCAAAGGGTTCATGTCTCACTGAAATGCGGCAGAAAACTGGGCCTCGACTAAAAGAACTAGGCAAAAGCTATGAATAAATGATAGCTATCAGAACAAAATGAAAACATGGAAACATTTTTATTTCTTTTAGCAATGAAAGAAATTGAAATTCTGTGGATCTTGGCTATATCACTTTCTACCTACAAAATGTGCAAAAATGGAAGGCAAAATGCTGTGTGAACTGTGGTTTAGCTGATGTGAGCCTGTGTAAGGTGGTGCCCAGTACAGCCCTTTTGCAAGGCAGTATATAAAAAGAGCCATAAGGAAATCCATAACCTCTGCTATCATAATTTTACTTCTGCGAATAATTCAAAAGGAGCAAGAACATATGCACATAGCTGTGGCAAGGACCTTATAATGGTCACAATAAAACAAAAGGAAACCTGGCAAGAATCTAAGTATGCAACGTAAGTCTTATCTGTTAAACCGTAGGGATTATTTAGGATGCTCCAGTCTGCAACCGTTAAAGGCTGACATCATGAGGGTAGGTAGAAAGAGAAAATGTTTATGGTGCACCATTGTGACAAGATGCAGAATGCAAAGCACCTTTAACCACTGCTTGTATATACACAGAAATGATGAGAAAATCCCAGGGCACTGAAGATGGCTCAGCCAGCCAAATTCTTGCCTTCAAAACACAAGGAACTGAGATTGATCTCCAAAACCCACATAGAACATGCTGGGTGTGATACTGAATGCTTGTAATCTCAGTGCTGGGAGCCTGAGGCAGGCAGAGTTCTGAGTTTTGCTAGACAGTCAGCATAACCTGCCTGGTGCCCTTCGGGTAGAGTGAGAGAGTCCTTATCAGTGTGTAAATAAGGCAATTAGTTAATTAATCAATGGTGGATAGCATCTGAGGAATAAGACGAAGGTTTTCTTCTGGCCTCCAAATGCATGTGTGTGTTTACACACACATATGCACGTGCACCCACACAGACATGTACTCATTTCCTCGTGAACTGGAACTCACATGTGCACACATACATGTACACCTGCAGATATGCATATTCACCTGCACATGAACATGAACACACATATACATGTTCGCTTGTACACACAGGTACTAACCCACACATGAACATTCACACATGTACACACACACACACACATGCATGTGTACCCCTCACATAAACACAACAATGAAATAACAACTAGCATGGTTGCAGAACTATTGTACTTTATCCTGGATCTAAATTTTTCTGTAACACTCTTACCACATCATTGTCTCAATAAATTGCATACATTGTGGATGGGGGACAACATGCTACACTCTTTTAAAGAGATGGACTTCCATAAATATACTTTGTCTGTTTATTAAACTTTTAGTTGCTCAAGGGGGTTGTCTATTTACCAGGATCCTCAGTTCATGACTCAGCCTGTATGGCAACTGGGATCCACCGCTTCTCTGCTTGCTTTTAGATACTGGCTCTCAAGCGCTATTCTCCAATCTAGTGTTATAAGAAGCCCTCAGAGGAAGTCTTTATTTAAGACACCTAATCTCTTATTTCATCATTTCCTGAGTCTTACTCCAGATTCTATTCAGAAAATCTCTTGTCACAAGGTTCCCATACCTTGCGTGGGTCCCTAGCCCATCGGCACCTCTGAATCTGTAGATTCAACTCTGTGGATTTTACTCTTGTTTCTGGGGACTTGGTTCTACACACTTCTGTGTTTCTCAAGGCTGCCTGTGCAGTTAGCAGAGGCCAGATCTGTCTTTCCCTACAGCCACAGGCTCGAGGACCACCATGTTGGGCCAAATTCCCAAGGCTTAGCCCAACAAGCTGCTCTTCTGTGAGGTATAAACAAATAGGGATGAGCAACACCTCTTCAGCTCTGAGGATTTCAAAGGAACCAATGAGACTTTTCAGGTAGATCTTAAACTGTGAATGCCTTCTAATAGTGACAACTTTTCCTCTTTAGTTACAGTGGAAGAAAGACTTTGCTAAAACACACTGGAATTCAAACAGCACATCTCAGGGCAGGAGGGCCCTGACTGCAGGCAGGTTAATATGACCTGTGATTAGGAGCCAGGGCCGCAAAAGAGACAACACGAATTCAACAGGTATTTTACAGGTATCATAATCCCATCTTAAATCCGTGTGGACTTCAGGAATACAAATATAAAGTTCTTAACTTTCTTCTCCTCCACTGTTTTGGGTCAGACCTACTGCGCAGCTATGTAACTGCCAAAGCCTGTATTTCCTGGGCTGGAGAAACATACTCTTTCCCTTCTACAGCTCTCTACTGTGGGGAATTAAAGCGTGTCATGAGAATAAGGCATCCACTTGTAATTGGACGCTGAGATTTTCTACTCATTACAGTTGATTACAAGGCTCGAACCAGCAGTCTGCACTGCCTGAGATGCTGGCTGCTGGTGCAATAGGATGAAGTCCCAAAGAGGTCCCTCCCTAAGAAGTCCTTCACATGCATGTGTGGCAGCTCAGCCTGAGCAGTGCTCACCCTTTAGGCAAATCTAATTGAGAGAAGGCCTTCACATTCTGAGCATCTTCCAGAGGCTCTTGGGATGTCAATAAAAAAAAAAACCAAATCATGAAGGAGAATTTGAATGAAGTTCTGAAAAGAGGAAGAAGGTATAGCATCCATCAGCCCTTGTTTCCTGAATCCAGTATTTACGGCACTCTCATTGGAAGTTTGCTGATGTTGAAGGACTCCTTAGCATACACTTGGCCTTGAGTTAAAAGAAATGTTGCACATGGTGGCAGAAGGTCTATGGTCTTCACTACTCCATCGACTAATAAGCTGTTGTCCTGAGGGCAGCAGGGCAATAGTGATCCCAGGGACCCTCACTTCCCACACACCAAGGCTGTCGTCTCACTATCTCTGCATACCACAGCACAGAAGATGCCCTGTAGATAGCCCAGAGAGGCTGCTCTCTTAGGACCTCCTTTATTTTTTAAGTACATGCATCTTCCTGCTAAACAAATTCAGGAATATCCCTTGACTCATGCCTGCCAATACATGCCACATTCACTAAGCTCCTGTTTTATGAGTTATTGGATCTATCCAGCCATACTTTTGGAAGTCCCTAGGATGATTTCTCCTGGATGAAAAGGTGGTCAAAGAATTTAGTTCATGTCATTAATTTTATAATCTGATAAAAGCATTCTAGGACAATAGAGTCTAATTTAAGAAATTGAGAATTTTGGGTCTTTATGGTCATGAAATATGGTTGAGAAAGAAGTCAGGGGAAACGATTCTAATAAGAAAGTAACTGGCTCATTTCTTTCCAAAGTATACTTGTTATTGGGTGTGGAAACACACACAGTGTACTGTAGGCTCTTCTAGGATGCCTACCTGGTATCTACTGCACTTGAGTGTGGTCCATTGGGTAAGGATAAATTGACTTGGGTCATTTAGAGACAGTAGTACTACTGCTGTGGAGACAAACTTGGTTCTTCTCTGAAACAAAATGCTCCTCCTCAGAGGGAAGAGCCCCAGGATGCTGTACTCTTAAACCCCAATGGCGTGGCTAAACACCCAAGGAATCTTCTTCCTTCCAAATCTTCAAAAGCAAATCTAGGCTGGTGAAAGCATGGTGACCAAGCTTTACAATTAGAGCATATGAAGGCTTGGATTCAACTCCCAAAGCTGACAAAAGTTGCTGACTTCTAGGCATTGATGCAGATTTGTGCAACCATTTCCCTACTCTCTGTTGTGAGCTACTGGGGCTGGTGACAGAACGTTGTGGTCCCTGCTAGGCCTGAGCTGTGGCAAGCACTGCACCTGAAGTGGGAGGGTGTGTATCCTCCACCAAGGGTGAGCGGGTGGCTGCTTGGGGGTGGCTTTTCTGAGATGATTCCACTCTTTGAGCATCTCTGCCATGGGGCGAGTGGGCTGCCAGGGTGGCAGCTCTAACACACAGCCTTGAGAAGTCAAGGCACCTTTAAAAGAACAAACTGACAGGCTATTTGTCAAGGCATTAGTGACATTTAGACCGATGACAAGTATACTTTGGAAAGAAATGAGCCAAGTACTTTTTATTAGAATTAATTTCCCCCCTTTCTTCCACATCAAACAGATTTTGTAGAACCAGACAGTGCCAAGTTTTTTCTTCACAGAAAAGGACTCGTCAGCCAGATTTTTCCCCCAGTCAATACCCTGGTTATTATTTGAATTCCTTATACTAGATTGCTGGTGAAATAGCAGACCAATGCCATACAGGGTCAGGACGAGGGACTTCACCCAACAATTTCTTTGTTTTTACCAAGTTTAATGTATAATCAATATTTCCTACCAAGAACCTAACATGGTTGGAGTACCAAGAAATGAAAACTTTAACATTATCTCTTTTATTTTTCTCTACTAAAATATTAGTTTATCCCAGAAACTGGCAGATTTAAAAATAGGATAAAGCACCTACTACTTTGCACACAGTAACTCTTAGTGGGTATAAGCACCATTACCTTTATGTATTTAAAAGCACCTCAAACTGTTTGCTGTTTGATTCTGTCCATTTTCTCTTCTGAAGTTCTTAAAGTTACCATTTACTTTTTCTCTTCTAAGCATCCTATATTAAACAACTGCTCTCATTTATTTTATCATGCTTCTTTCCCCACTGTACTGACCCCACTATGATCCTGCTGGATAAAGATGAATTCATGCTGTTTTCTCTACAGCCATGGAATGTGCCTAAAGCCAACTTTATATACCTAAGTAAAACAGCTTGAGTTCTCCGAGCAGCACAGGAAGTGACATTAGGTGGAGAAACTCGTTCTCTGGGCTCTGTATGCATGGGGTCTGCCGATGAAAGATCAGCTGATCCTGATACTTAGCCTCTGCATCAGAACCAGATGCTATTCTGAGGGCACCACTTTTCTGAACCCTCTGTGGGTTCATTATGGAGATGTAGGCCTAGATCTCAGCTATAGAACAAAAAAAAAAAGAACTTTGCATGAAACAAAACAAAAAAGAAACCCACAACACAAAAAGTGGGCCACTTTCCTGAGATTTTGTTTTCTCTTGTCTATATTGGGCCATAGGATATTATCTCAGGATAATTCTTTTTTTTAAAATTGATTTTATTGAGCTGCTCCCCTCCCTTCTCCCCTTCCCTTCAACCCTCTCCCACGGTCCTCATGCTCACAATTTACTCAGGAAATCTTGTCATATTCTAATTCTCATGTAGATTAGATCCATGTCTGTCTCTCTTAGGGTCCTCGTTATTGTCTAAGTTCTCTGGGATTGTGATTTGTAAGCTGGTTTTCTTTGCTTTATGTCTAAAATCTACCTACGAGTGAGTAGTTATGATATTTGTCTTTCTGGGTTTGGGTACTTCACTCAGTGTGATGTTTTCTAGATCCATCCATTTGCTGGCAAATTTCAAGCTGTCATTATTTTTTCTGCTGTGTAGTACTCCATTGTGTAAATGTACCACATTTTCCTTACTTATTCTTCAGTCGAGGGGCATTTAGGTTCTTCCCAGCTTTTGGCTTTGACAGACAATGCTGCTATGAACTTAGTTGAATACATGTCATTGTGGTTTGATTGAACATCCTTTGGGTATATACCCAAAAGTGGTATTGCTGGGTCTTGAGGGAAGTTGTTCTCTGATTTTCTGAGAAATCGCCATACTGATATCCAAAGAGACTGTACCAGTTTTCAATCCCACCAGCAATGCAGGAGTGTTCCCTTTACCCTACATTCTCTCCAGTATAAGTTGTCATCAGTGTTTTTGATCTTGGCCATTCTTACAGGGGTCAGATGAAATCTCAGAGTTGTTTTGATTTGCATTTCTCTGATGGCTAAGGATGTTGAGCATTTCCTTAAGTGTCTTTCA
>LOEQ01002414.1:160548-213928 GCA_001685075.1 Bramus lutescens | reverse complement strand
GCAAATTTCAAGATGTCATTATTTTTTTCTGCTGTGTAGTACTCCACTGTGTAAATGTACCACATTTTCCGTATCCATTCTTTGTTTGAGGGGAATTTAGGTTGTTTCTAGTTTCTGGCTATGACAAATAATGCTGCTATGAACATAGTTGAGCACACATCTAAAAGTGCAATATTTTTAAAATTGGAAATGGGTATCAAGCTGATTCACAATGTGCCCATTTCCTCCAGAGACCTTGTTCCCTTCCTATTAAAATGCATTCTCAATCTGAATTTTTCCTTTGACAATTAGAAGGGGAACACAAAGACCTCAACTCAGAGGTTAAAACTAGATGATGGGTTGGGGCAGCTCCTTCATTTATGTAATACAGAGATGTCTGTGGCTATCCCTGGGCCCAGGAAGAAGATGGAAAATATTCATTTAGCCTTCTTCATTCTGGAGGAGTTCTCACATAGTCCCTAAGTCTGGGAACAGCAAGAGATCTGCCATTAAAGGAAAAGCCTTCATCAGTAACTGTGTGATTTGTTGTCTGCTACCTGGAAGCATGTGATATAGCTGATTCCTTTTTGTTATGCAATCTCCTGTAACTTTATGTGATAGCTGAGTGTCCTGAAGTTGGCCATAAGGTAAAAACAAAACAAAACAAAACAAACAAACAAAAAACAACTACAGTAGAGTATCCTGCTTGTAGGTCTTTTACACACATAGTATAATCTAAATCTTTGCCTCATTGGCTGTTTTCAAGGTCACATGACCCCCAATAACAGCTCCTAGCTTTAATAGGCATAGACATGTCATCTTCAAGAAGGGTCAATATATGATAAGCATGCCACATCACATATGAGAATTTCTCTAGCAAATGTTCTGTGTTTAGTAGCGCCCACTCTAAGGACAAGGACAAATGAAAGGAACCTGAAGCTTGGTTTAGAGTTAATGGCTATTGTATATATAATACACAGAAATAGAGAAGAACCCATATGAGGGTATTTATGATAAAGGGTCTTGTAGAGATATTATCTTTCCAGGTCACATTTCCTATCAATGTTAGAAGGTTGAATGTATTAGCAAGATGATTAAGCTTATAAAGTCAAACATAATTTTAAGCTTCCAGGTTATGGATAAAACTAACATTCACATGGCAACCATGGTCTTACTTTTTATATAAGTGTGTACATATATATATATATATTATATATATGTAAACATATATATAATATATATATGTAAACATATACTTATTAAATCTCTCCTTTTAGTACTACAGGACTGACACTGATGAAGTCAGAACTCTTATCAAAAAATGCACAGTTGGTAAACATGTTAATCAAGGGCTATCATTACTAGAGGCATTGTGTCATTTAGTGTCAGAACTCAGCTGGAGCTGGGCAGCACTCGATTTGATATGTACCAGGTCATTTCATAAGGGATTCTTTCCTTTGTTGCAGTGTGAACTTTTCTAAAAACAAAACAAAACAAAACAAAAAAACTTGTGATAGGAGTTAGTGGAGAGATGACATAGGAGCTGAACCTCTGTGCACTCCAACAAGCAGTTGTGAGCACTGATATTCTTTGGTTATCAGTCTGTGTGGAAGGGTGCATTTGAGGGAGGTGGAAATTAAGGCACAGAAAAGACAATTTATTCTAGAGACAACTTTGTGAGGATAGTAAAGACTGAAAATACATCTGTGTCATTCTTAGGCATGCTGCTATACTACAAATTAGTTATTTTTGGATGGTGAAGGGATTAGGACTTTGAGGGAAATGAGCATTGTTCTTGGCTCCACATCATGCTAAATGCTCATGAACATTCCAGAAATTAGAGGTCAACAAAAAATCTGAAAATATTTTAATATTTGCATGCAAGCATTTTATTTCAAATACCTGCTATAGAGTCGGCTTCATGCCAAGTGTCAAGTCAATTGTTTGGTAATCTCCCCAAAATAAAATTAGATAAGATTAGATCAGGAGGAGATGATCTAAAGGTGAGATTAGCTTGGGCACTCTCTGAAAGGTACTGGACCTTTCTGCCCAGAGGCCCTCACAATCAATTCTCCCTTTCAACATATAGCTGGCTTTCATATGCCACTCGCTGCAGCTAAGGACGTTTCAATAATAAGTCTCACTGTTAAATTTGGCTAGGTATCTTTGTTAGCAAGAGAAATTGCTGCAGAATGGTAGATCCTTGCAAAAAGCTTCTGTACACACATCACGCAAAAGTGCAAACAACCGAAATCATTTTTTAAAATGCCGAGTTGCTACACAGCAGTGAACAGGTGCAGCACACAAGGACCAATTTTTGACTAGAAGGGAAAAATATTACACTCTTCAAGGCATTCTGTTTGGTGGCAGTCGTGATCATTACTGAAAGTAATACTTATTTAAAGGCAGTAAATAGCCATTTCCAAACAGAACGGCTTGTCATCAAAAGGAGGCAGCTCTCTCCTGAGTCTCATTAAACTCTGTCATGTTAGCTCACTTCCTTCTTTATTTTTCTTCTTATTTTTTAGACTTTTTTTCTTTCCTGATGAGTATTATCTTCTAAAATCAAATTAACAGCTAATAGTAAATGTGCACAGTCACTTCAGGAAAGCAAAAGCAAACAGACAAGAGAGATTATATAAAAATAGCATTTCTCACACTAAAGACTAAGAGCCCAGATGGAAGTGTGAGAGGATTGCAAGTAGCTTGTAGTGCCTGAAGCTGTTATCTAGGTAACTGTTTTGTAGAGTCATTAAATGGATGCTAAAGCCATAATAATTTTGAGAAATCATTTCCATCTGTGTTCCATATTTTAAAAAGCTCTTCTCCTATGTCTAAGATTTCCAATGAAGAACAGTAATAATAATAATGATAATAAGATAGGAAATAAATATTAGATCTTGTTTTGGTAAAATATCACAAAAAGGAAATATGATAAACTTTGAAGACAAAAATTGATAATGTGACTATTATCCAATGGCTATCTAATAATAAAATGTCATGGATCTTTATTTTGAATGAGTTTTCAAATAGTAGATTTCTTCAATGAGATTCAACATATAACTATCTAAATATTATAAAGAACAGATGTATGTTAAAATGCAACTACATTGAACAAATTACTGCTATAGCATAGGTGGTGATTAAGGAGTCATTGTTTAATATATTCTAGAACTAAGGTTTCAATTTCTTTAAATTGGTCTTTTATCTTATTTTATTTTTTACTGGTCCTTATTTAAGACAAAGTTAACATTAAGACTATGGATTAAATTCTTGGCAACAAAGAAGTTTACTTTCTTATTTATAAGATTCTATGAGTGATTTGAGATAAATGATAANTTTTTTCTTTCCTGATGAGTATTATCTTCTAAAATCAAATTAACAGCTAATAGTAAATGTGCACAGTCACTTCAGGAAAGCAAAAGCAAACAGACAAGAGAGATTATATAAAAATAGCATTTCTCACACTAAAGACTAAGAGCCCAGATGGAAGTGTGAGAGGATTGCAAGTAGCTTGTAGTGCCTGAAGCTGTTATCTAGGTAACTGTTTTGTAGAGTCATTAAATGGATGCTAAAGCCATAATAATTTTGAGAAATCATTTCCATCTGTGTTCCATATTTTAAAAAGCTCTTCTCCTATGTCTAAGATTTCCAATGAAGAACAGTAATAATAATAATGATAATAAGATAGGAAATAAATATTAGATCTTGTTTTGGTAAAATATCACAAAAAGGAAATATGATAAACTTTGAAGACAAAAATTGATAATGTGACTATTATCCAATGGCTATCTAATAATAAAATGTCATGGATCTTTATTTTGAATGAGTTTTCAAATAGTAGATTTCTTCAATGAGATTCAACATATAACTATCTAAATATTATAAAGAACAGATGTATGTTAAAATGCAACTACATTGAACAAATTACTGCTATAGCATAGGTGGTGATTAAGGAGTCATTGTTTAATATATTCTAGAACTAAGGTTTCAATTTCTTTAAATTGGTCTTTTATCTTATTTTATTTTTTACTGGTCCTTATTTAAGACAAAGTTAACATTAAGACTATGGATTAAATTCTTGGCAACAAAGAAGTTTACTTTCTTATTTATAAGATTCTATGAGTGATTTGAGATAAATGATAAGTATCAAGGATCCCTTAGGAATATTCTCTTTAAACATAACAGGATAAGACAATAGCCAAGGACTCACTCTGGGCATCAACTCAACTCTCTTTACCTATTCTGGGTCTTTTGAGTGCTCAGGATCGNTTTTTTCTTTCCTGATGAGTATTATCTTCTAAAATCAAATTAACAGCTAATAGTAAATGTGCACAGTCACTTCAGGAAAGCAAAAGCAAACAGACAAGAGAGATTATATAAAAATAGCATTTCTCACACTAAAGACTAAGAGCCCAGATGGAAGTGTGAGAGGATTGCAAGTAGCTTGTAGTGCCTGAAGCTGTTATCTAGGTAACTGTTTTGTAGAGTCATTAAATGGATGCTAAAGCCATAATAATTTTGAGAAATCATTTCCATCTGTGTTCCATATTTTAAAAAGCTCTTCTCCTATGTCTAAGATTTCCAATGAAGAACAGTAATAATAATAATGATAATAAGATAGGAAATAAATATTAGATCTTGTTTTGGTAAAATATCACAAAAAGGAAATATGATAAACTTTGAAGACAAAAATTGATAATGTGACTATTATCCAATGGCTATCTAATAATAA
Organism: Bramus lutescens; assembly: GCA_001685075.1. Classification (NCBI taxonomy): domain Eukaryota; kingdom Metazoa; phylum Chordata; class Mammalia; order Rodentia; family Cricetidae; genus Bramus; species Bramus lutescens. The sequence goes on along the minus strand of LOEQ01002414.1, from coordinate 209,214 downwards.
AATGTCATGGATCTTTATTTTGAATGAGTTTTCAAATAGTAGATTTCTTCAATGAGATTCAACATATAACTATCTAAATATTATAAAGAACAGATGTATGTTAAAATGCAACTACATTGAACAAATTACTGCTATAGCATAGGTGGTGATTAAGGAGTCATTGTTTAATATATTCTAGAACTAAGGTTTCAATTTCTTTAAATTGGTCTTTTATCTTATTTTATTTTTTACTGGTCCTTATTTAAGACAAAGTTAACATTAAGACTATGGATTAAATTCTTGGCAACAAAGAAGTTTACTTTCTTATTTATAAGATTCTATGAGTGATTTGAGATAAATGATAAATATCAAGGATCCCTTAGGAATATTCTCTTTGAACATAACAGGATAAGACAATAGCCAAGGACTCACTCTTGGCATCAACTCAACTCTCTTTACCTATTCTGGGTCTTTTGAGTGCTCAGGATCGAGCATAGCAGGTCTTATTTGATACCAACAATGGTGATATTTAAAATCAGTCAAGTTTCTCATCAAAGAAATCTGGATATGATGAATCCTTGGGAAAAGAATAAGCATGTGTTTTATTGCTATTTCATCAAAATCGGCAATGCTTGGTGAGCTGCATGGAGACACGGAGGGCTGAGGTCAATGCAAGAAGGAAGTGAAGTCAAAGGGGGTGGAAAAAGGACTCATGTCAATGCTCTGAGAAACAGGGAATATTATTATCAGATTAATCTAATAAGAAAAGTGAAAACCACAAACCTTTGGCATTTATGATCCTAGAGATGTGGACAATCTAACTATATAAGTTAGAACATTCTGGCTCTAAGCCTTCAGAGGTCTTATCTGAAATCACAGTAAGGTCTAGAAAATGACTAAAATGTAAACATGAATTCAATCATGTCTGTGGTCACTGTTTCTTCAATCACAAATGTATTGTGAATGACTTGATCAACGTCATATTAGAATAAACTATGCTTCTTAGTAACTGCACAGTGCTCCTCCCCATGAGCAGCAAGTTCTCTGGGACAGGAGAAAGAGATTAAAACTTGCAATGGGAGTGCAGAGTGAAGAGAACACAACCTTAGAAAAGTTTAGCATCTCCATGCAACCCACTTGAAGGGTCAGTGGAGGCTGCTGGGCGGATCAAATATCTACACTGGTTCCTTGAAGGATAAGGAGGGATTACACAAGGGAAGAGAGAGGAGGAGGAGGAATGCTGGGTCACCCTGAGGCAATAGCTGACAGGTAGGATCAGAGGAAAGAAGGACTGGCATTTGGAGGCAGTGGGAGGAGTTTAGTGTGTCTGGGACACTGAGTGCTGGTAGGACTTAGAGACAGATGAAGCAGACAAACAGGGCTCACCACATACTGTAGGGCTTTCAGCTGTGTTGAGGAGTTGGAAATTCATCTCAAAGTACGGAGAAATGAAGGAATTGAAAGCAAGTGCATGCAATTAATTGGGCCTTCATTTTAGAAAGGAATTCATGACTAGGGGGAGGCAGTCAGTACAAAAGGAATGAAAACAGTGAGTAGGCTGTTGCAGTATCCCAGGAGACAGAGTTGACATCATCAGGTGGAGCATGGGGAGTGAGGATGGGGTAGAGATATTGGCTTTGAGTATCCAGGGCACTACAATTATCGTATTGGATGGTAAATAGACATAAATGCGTGGGTCCTTAGCAGATAGGAAAAATATTCTGAAATATTTGGGTAATCAACTCCCTGGCTGACGAACCTTCTGGAAGATAATAGAGTGCCCTTCTCAGTTTAACAGTCATGACAACAGCATTTTGAAGCAGCCCTGTATTTTCTCATCATCAGTGTAATCAGCCTGAATTCTACAAGAGACCTCTCTCAACTGTTGTAACCTGGTTGTGTTCTGCCCAGAGTTATAAAATCTCAGTGAGATTTTCCATGGAAAAATCACCAGCAGCAAGGCATTTTTAGTCTCAAGGTGTTCTTGGCCTCTCCATGTTCCCTGGTAAACTTGGGAGTAAGAGGCAGAGAAGGGAACCCAGCCAGCGATAGTGGTGCGCTCATCTGTTTTCTGAGGGAAGCTGGTCAATCCAAAGGAGAAACAATTAGAGTTGCTGAGTAAGAGGTATCTAAACTTGGAAGAAAGGCTTCCTGTCTCTACATGGAGGTCTTCCAGCCCTGAAATGGAAGGATGAAATGCCAAATATGCTTTGCGGCTGTGGGGTGTCTAACGCAAACCCAGGGCACGATGCAGGTACTCACCCCTTCTCCGCCATTTTCAATGGTGTTCGCAAGCATTTCTTGCAGTGCTCTGACAGATAAGGACTGTTCCAGCACGAAATTGCAGACACAGAGATCTGGAGGGATGTACTGTGGAAACAAAACCAGAGTGAGGATGCTTTTTCCTATCAGTCAGGGATCAGTTACACAGGGGCATCACAATGGCACTGGCCCCTACCAACTAAAATGACAGCTGGCTGGACGGATAGCAATGTAACAAGGCAGCTTTCCCAAGTTAAGATGGAGTTTAAGTTGGATGGTAAAGGATGAAAAGAAGCAAAGCTTCGAGGGCCCAATGTCAGGATCTGTTTGAGTGAAGATGGGTGGTACATAAGGGTGAAGAACACACACAGCCCTGTTGAAGAAGGAACAGGAAGGAAAGGAAAGTTTCATCTACACTCAGGGAAGAAATGCACTGATGTCTCCTCCGCAAGAACTCACAGGACAGAACTAGACAAAGTGTTGCTCTAGATTATAGTGGCCCACATAGGAAATCTGCTTATTTGTGAAGAAAACCTGGATTTGATCATGCATAAAGAGGCAGCAAGGGGATTAAAAGCTACATAAACATAGTCCTGAACAAGGAAAACTTATGACTTATATAATAGCCATCATAATGTATTAGAGTCACTTAGCAGGAATCAGTTATCATCACGACACTAGCATTGTTCTGGATATTTCTTATCAATGACTAAAGCTCCTTNAGTGGCCCACATAGGAAATCTGCTTATTTGTGAAGAAAACCTGGATTTGATCATGCATAAAGAGGCAGCAAGGGGATTAAAAGCTACATAAACATAGTCCTGAACAAGGAAAACTTATGACTTATATAATAGCCATCATAATGTATTAGAGTCACTTAGCAGGAATCAGTTATCATCACGACACTAGCATTGTTCTGGATATTTCTTATCAATGACTAAAGCTCCTTCCCTGAGTATTGCTGGTAATAGCTAACACTCTTCAAGTGAGCATGTTCTCCACGTCAGGTATTTTCCTAAATGTTCTGCATATGTAAATACACCTAGTCTGTATAAGCATCCATTAAAATAGGTACTCCTAATGCCCCAGTTAATAGCCCAGGGAATGAAGGCATAGGACGTTCAGGTCATCTGCAAAAGTACTGTATTTGGCTAAGTCAGATTCACACGGAGGCAGTCTGTCTCTAGGGTTCAAGCATTTAACCCTATACTCTTCCCCATACTAATGAAGAAAGCAAAGATTTCTTTTTTTACAATTAGAAAATTTTAGATTAGCAAATATTTAAGTACTACATTTGTTTGATAATGAGAAAGCTAGAAAAAACAAGGCCATTGCCCTCAGGACCTTACAGTCAAATTTTATCGTATGCCCTCTTCCTTGAGAAGCCAACTTGTGACTGTCCTCAACACTCATTCTTCTTCGATAGTAGATCAGCGTGATGAGAATAGCACCAATGAGAATGTGGGGCTGTGAGGCAGAAGATAGGCATGAGAGGTGCTGCTGGTGGAAGGACCTTCACAGACAACCTCTGTCTTTTTTTCCCACAGTAGCCTGCTAGTCTGTTGTCAAACCCTGGGTTCAGCCTTCAACATAAAACCTGTTTAAGGAAATATAATAAAAGTAACAAAATGTCTTAACTGACAGTCATGACCTCAATCACACAATCTTGAGCTGACTCGAAAAGGAGTTAATCACGAAATAACCAAGAGACGCACAGTTGCATCCAGGTAGCTGTGCATGATGGTCGGAATATCCTCTGTGGGTACAAGTCCTCAAAGCTGATGTTAGGATGTCTGTGTCTGAGCATTGCTCCACATGGGTACTAACGATGTGTATGTCTCCTCAAAAGACCTTGCCTTTTGTGCTTCTAATGGAACACTTTTTGCATCTTTGTGAACTTTTTTAGAGAAACAGATGGGAAAAAAAATCCCCTAAAAAGGCGATCTGGTCTGTCCATGGTTTTGGAAGGAAAAAGGATCACCTTATCCCAAGCACATCCCATATACCTCATAAATATTCATAAAACCTTTAGAAGAGTATGCAGCATAGACCCCACTGTGCTGTTATGCCTGCCTCAGGACAGCCCATGCCAATTTCTCTTTGGTGTGCTTGTTTTGCTAAGTAAACCACGTAAACTGTGTCTCTCAAATACATGTTTCCTTTGAGGAGAACAGACAAGCAGTCCCCACCCCCCACGGTCTGTTCCTCAGGATAGGAAGCAGAAACTGACAACTATTCCTAACGCTTCAAAATGGAAAACCGTTTTCATGGAGTCTGATTTAAAGGTAAAGGTAGCCCATTACTAAGAGCTAGAAACTTCCCAGACTAGTGTTTTCCATTTAAAAAACAGAGATGATGGAATTGACTGTTTTAAGTTACTTTTATTTTCATGTGGTTGTATATTTCTCATCTCTTCCCAACCTCAATGTGCTGGAAAACTAAGAACTTGCTGTTCTAAATGTAAGATGATGTACTATTTGTTAGACCTACTGGGATTGTTTTCAATAAAGTGTTAAGACTCCATTATTAAAGTATTAATTTAGACATGGACCATCCTATCCCAAAGCTACCTTTGGTGACTTCTGTTTTGAAGTATTTTGCCATTAAGGCTTTGAGGGACTATTTTTCTGTTTCAGCTCTTTCTCCACAGGTCTGCCTAATCAGAAAAACTAAAAGCCTAGTTGCCCCAGAATTCTGGTGGAACAGGAATTTTCCCGGTTCTCATCACAACAGTTTAACTGAGGAGAAAGGGTTCTATGTACAAAGGATATCACAATATCTTTATTTAACTGTTGCTTTTTCTTTGCTTTGTTTCCAAAGTGCATTCCTAAAGCAGGTGATTAATTCATTTTCATGGGACTCAAGACAGAGGCCTCTAAGCCTCATCTCTCTCAGAGCATTGTAGCACTATTATGGGCAGTATGCAATTATATGATCAAGTATTTCCCTGGAGACTCGATGCTGTTAACATACACCACTGAACACAGTATCTCAAAATATGGCATCTTGGGAGATTTTACATAACTGTGTCTACCTGGAGTTCATGTCACCAGTTTAGAATACAGAACGCATTCAGTCTTTTGTCCTCCTTGACTTCTTTAGACCATGTGATTTGGAGAGTTTCCTTTCAGAAATATCTGCAGTTAAAGTTCATATTTGAAAGGGGGCTTTAAACTGGTCATTTAAGTAGTCTCATTTTATATGTCTTTAATAACCAATCTATTTAACTGATTCCCTCAACAGCCCCAAGTATCCAAGACCTTTTCTTACAGGAGATTACCTGATTTATCCACCTTTTCTCTCAGTATGGTTTGCTTGGAGGGGAGACAGGAGCTCTTGTCTGTGCTATCGTTCGTTAAGGTGGAGGGTTGATGATAACATGGACAATTGGCATGCTACAATTGTATCTGGTCTTTCCCTCCCAGTACTAAAATTATTAAGAAAATCTTACTTTCATGAATGGCAGGAATAGGTACATTTAAGCAGGGGCTAGTTTGCATCAGGAGGCTGTATCTCAGGTGGATAGATCCTTACGGCTTTGTTTCTGTATTTCTAGCATGTGGTCCCTGCCTGCAATTCTTTATATTTGGGAAAGTGATCACATCACTTTAATAGCACTCAGAATAATGTGTGGGCAGTGTCAAGGGAGAGAACAGAGTAACAGAAATATCTGGAGAAAAACAAAACCCAACTTGTGACATGAATGAGCACAGAGTCACCTGACCTGCTATGCCAGCTGCCATTCTTAATTAAACTCCAAACTGGACCAAGCTCCCACCTCTGTTCCCCTAAAGAATGAGCAAAGGCCACTTGCTCATCCAAGCTCATTTGTCTGCATCCAAGAGAGTCCCCCAGGAGGCCAGCTCATTGTCTCAATGCTCTGGAGCCTCTGCGTCAGTCACTCTGTCTGCCAGACATGGGGCACATATTTGATGATTCTCAGCACGGAGAGAAAGACTCTGTTGACATCTGTTCTGAAATACTTCTTCATCACTCTCCCAGCCCTGTCCTTAGCCTACAAAAGCATTTCATTCCAAAGTGTCCTACAGAGAACCTTGAGATGCCAGAGCCCTGGAAAGCCAGGAACAAATATTCATTTAGCCCCACTATGTGCAAAATTGCAGATAGGCAAGCCTAGTTGTCATCCATGATCTGTAAACTTATACAACAGCATGGTTTTTCTGAGGCTTGCTGCACCCTAGCTGGTGGGGAATCTGATGCCCCTATTAGCAGAGCAGTCCGCTTTTCTTTAGTACCCAACCAGAGCCATTCCACATTGCAGGAGCTCATTCTAGTGAAGCCTTCAAAGAAGCAAAGAGATGAACTAACAACAAGGAGGAGAATCATCGCCTTTCCCTCATAAAGTTAATCACCGTCTGTTTTTCCTTGTCTAGGTTTTGAGGTACTGGAGTCAATCGATTGAATAGGCAATGGGTTTTTTTGAAAAACTGGTCTGATTCACTTAGTGCCCTAGTATGTAAAACAGTGAATGTTTGATTCTCTGTAATCCTTTAATATCGTCTGGATATGTATAGCTGATAGTAACTATAGCTATGGACAAACTGCATTGAACCTCCCTGGCTGATTCATTTCTCCAGACCTCCTGTTCAGGAATTAAGAGACTTTCTTCTCCCTCTGTTATCATCTTCTTTGACTTTTCTGCTAATTCATCTGTTCTACACAGTTATCTCAAGGATGCACCCTTTATGTGAATAGATGGCCCCCAACACAAGTTAAAATGCTCTGTGCACAGTGACACTGTTGTGGGACGGCCCGAGTTCAAATCTCTGCCCTAAAAGCTGTTAACTAAATGATGTGGAACAAGTAACTTGGCTTCTCTGATCCTTAACTTTCTGCTCTGTAAAATAATATCTCCTCAGATAAACGTTTTAGGTTTGAGGAACTTAAAAACTGAATTCAGGTAATAGACACTTGAGCTATGAAAGAGGACATAAAGCTAATTGTTTTGTAGTTTTAACTTTGCTGTATACTTTTTCTTTTTTTGGTGGTGGATACGTGCGTACAATCACATTTGATAGTGTAAGTGAAAAATCCAGTGTGCATCTCCACAGCTTCAGAATGACTATTCTAATAGAAGTTCATTGATGTGCATAGCCTGTGGATCTAGTTAATCTCACTGTATTAAGTTTTGATTTATAAGAAGGTTTTAATATTTTTAAAAGTTCAAAATTGGGCTATTATTTAGTAAATACTTAATGTTAGACAATATTCTACAAAGGAGGATGATTTGAACTATCAATAGTTAATTTAAATATTCATTTATTTTTAACTTTTGGTTTTGAAATCATTATTTTGTATAGAAACAATGTACTCTCTAACTGTAATAAGAGGCCGCTTGTTTTTTTTCAAGGCACCCAGCAGCTCTGACCCGAAATAGTCACACAGAAACTATATTATTTAAAAACATTGCTTGGCCTGTTAGCTTTAGCTTCTTATTGGCTAACTCTTACATATCAATTTAACCCATCTTCATTAATCTGTGTATCACCATGAGGCTGTGACTTATTGGGTAAAATTCCAACGTCTATCTCTGGCAGGGCTACATGACTTCTCTTTCACTCTGCCTTCTTTTTCCCAGCATTCAGTTTAGTTTTTCCCACTTAGCTCTACTCTGCCCTATCACACAGACCAAGTCAGCTTCTTTATTCAATAACCAAAGTAACACATAGACAGAAGGACCTCCCATACCATCTAACCTTCAAGACTTTGTGATCTAGTGAAATATTAGGGAAACAAAGGGATAATTCCAGACTGCGAGACAAAGTATCCATATCTGAGTAAGGGAGGCTGCCAGAAGAATCAAGTTGAAGGTGGTAGAAGTGGGCAAAGGTGGTGGTGGTAGGGTGGGAGTGGAGGGGTTGGTGGATGGTGCATGAAGAGTTGATTGTGTATAAGATTGTGTTTTTGTCAGGGTAAAGCTACCAAGACTAGGAAATGAGCCGTGATGTAAAAGAAATAGGTAATGGTGTCTTGCATCTTATCTTTACAGCAATGGGCAACACTAAAGAAAGTCATGTAGGAAGTAATATGATCCATTTTTGCATCTTTGCAGGTATACTGTAAAATGAGCTACACCAAGGGAAAGACATCTTAGGAGATCATTTTAGTAGGGCTATGACTTGAATTAAAGAATAGGCAGTATGAATTGAGATAATGGATGTACTTAGAACATGTTGAAGTAATTAGGAGAGATTAGGCATGGTGACTAATTGGATATGGAGAATAAGGAAAGAGAGGATGACCAGGTTCCCACTGATGGGACAGGGCACAAATAGTCATCAGTAAGGCCAAGCCATGGTGAGATCACAGTGAAAACAAGTTTCACTCAGGACATTACCCACTGCAAGAAGGACCAACAGATTATGGGTGAACTCTCTGTGATAATATGTGGCTATTTCTAAGATATTTGTAGATACACTGATCAAGGAGAAGAGGAAGAATGTCAGAAACTGGTATGTATTCTCACTAAAGGGGAATTACCAAGTCCATCTAGTTAATCTCACCTCCTTTCCCAAGTTTATCACATAACCACTGGCTAAGTAAGGAACATAAAATTATATGTTCAGTGTTGTACTAGCTACTGTGTGAACAAAGGAGCAAAGTAAGACATGGTTTCTATCTTTTAGTGAAACTGTAACCTATTTGAAGAAGCTTTTCCTGTGCAGCATGATATTTTATAAACAAGACAAATACACACACACACACACACAAACAAATATGTTAAGAAGTTTAGTATATGAAGACTGGTGTGAACCCTTTCAGGGATGTTGTGATTAAGAAAGTAACCCAAGTAGGAACTTGGTCAGAAGTGATAAAGATGTTTCTTAGAACCTTCATCCAGTAACTGATGGAAGTAGATGCAGAGATTCACAACCAAGCACAAGGCTGAGCTCTGAGCTCCAGGAGTCCAGTGGAAAAGAGGAAGGAGGGATTATATGAGCAACGAGGAATCAAGATCACGACTGGGAAATCCACAGAGATAGCTGAACTCAGCTCATGGTAACTCATGAACTCTAGACCACAACTGGGAGCCTGCATGGGACTGAACTAGGCCCTCTGCATGTGGCTGACAGTTGTGTAGCTTGGTCTATTTGAGGGGCTCCTGTCAGTGGGACCAGGATCTATCCTTGATGCATGAATGGGCTGTTTGGACCCCATTGCATATTGTAGAATACCGTGCTCAGCCTGATGCAAAGTGGAGGAACTTGATACTGCCCCAGCTTAATGTGCCAGGCTTTGTCGATTTCTTCTGGGAGGCTTTACCCTCTCTGAGGAGCTGATGGGGCATGGGTTGTAGAGGAGGTGGGGAAGTGGAGGGGAGGAGAGGAGGGAAGGGAACTGTGGTTGAAATGTAAAATAAATAAAAAAATTAAAGTAAAAACAAAACAAAACAAAACAAAACAAAAAACAAAAAAGACGCCTTGTACATAGAAAGAATTCAAAATTTTTTGTTTAAGGGGTGGCTAAGGTGAGCTTGATTTCTACTTTCTGTATTTTGTATATTTTTTTCTGTCTTATATTTTAGATTGTGTAGCAAAGGAAGTCTCATTCTCAAGGGGCACGGTCTGCTGGTGCAACGCTGGCCTCAGTCCCTAGTATCCTAGCTTCTATATCCATTTTGTGTATTTCCTCTTCACTGCACTGTCTCAAACAGGGGATGACCATGTCACCAAGATGGCTCAATGTAGCGCTACTCAAAGACATGAAGAAGAATATTCTCCAAGCTCTATTGCATAGAAAATCATTCTCTTCTTTTAAAAAAATATGCTAAGTCAGCTAAACCCATAAAGACTGGAGTGAATTTGGATAAGACTGCTATCTCGTAGGACAGCATCAGAAAATGCATGGATGGGTGCATAGTTTATATTCAGGAGCTCTGAGCTTACAGACATTATCTCATCCACCTACAGGAGACATGAGCTCATTATGAGCTTCTAATCAATTATTGATAATGCATAATTATTTGTACTGTGCTTATAATTCAAAAGCAGAACCAGTTATCAACCAAACACCCACATTCTACACCAACCAGATTTCACTTAGATATTTATACAGTCAAGCACTTTTCAAATCTAACTCCGTTACCCCTAAAAGTTGTTGATAGCTTGTAAGGTTCATATTGTAAATATCTAAAGCCAAAGCTTTTGCTTAGCCTCTGGATTTCTGAAGAAATAAAAAAAAACAAATAAACAAGCAAACAAAAAAGAAGGTTGTTTTAGAACCATATTATAAGTAGGTCAGTTGAGTCACAGAGGAATTTGATAACATGTATACAGGTAAGCGAATGTATGTATGTATATATATATATGTGTGTGTGTATATATATGTAATCTATCCATCTATGTATTATCTGTCAGACTATCCACAATCAATCAATGCAATTCTATATGTATCGTTGTACCTATCTACATAGCTTGTCTCAGATGATGAACTAAATGCCCTGCAAGTATTGTCATATTTAACTCAAAACCCTTGGGAGATGAGACTGAGATATTTTAGACATAAAGAAACGGAGACTCAGGAAGGCTGAAAGGCTTCCTCTATACCGCATTGCTGGAAGGAAGATTCAACAATTTTTTGTAAATTTTATATGCTTAATTGCTATTTAATGATATAAATTTGTGAGGTATGATGTAACAGTTTGATTTTCCACCTCCATCCTGTGCATATGATATGTAGAGATCTAATCAGAGTAGTTAAAAAGTTTTATCTTTCATAAAGAGCTTAAATTTTTATTAACTTGTAATAATTGCATTTTTAAATTTGGCACACGGTTGTATTTCAAATGGGTACACCATGTGTACTGATCAATTTGGGTAAAGTTAAGGCTTTCATTTCCTTAAATTTTTGTCTTGGAGACCTTAAAAAGGAGCTCCTGTCTAACAGTTATTCATAAAATGTTACCAATTTATCATAAACTATTGTCCCCCCACCATTCTGTTGTGTCATTTATATCTTGAATTTCAAACCCAACTTTCCAACTTATTCTGAATCAGTATCCCAGAGGAGAAAACAAACTTCTAATCTCACTAGGCCTTTCCTCTCCTAAATCTCATGCTTTAAAATGAAGTTCAGAATTCCATATTAGTATTTTTTTATTTTCTCAGAAAGATTTGTCTACTATATAATGGTCACTGAAAACATAAAAGGTGCAGTCTGAAGTTCTGGTATGCTTAAAGCTTTAGAAAATTCCTGGTAGGTAAGATGATGCTAGGCTTTGTAAAGTTCTAAAATAAGAAGTCAGTTAACTAGGTAAGCTTTCTATCTGCTCCAAGAGGCCTCAGAGTTGAACTTGTAAATGCTAAGCCTGTTACATCCTGATTTAAAGCAATTCTAGGGAAGAGACTTTCCCTGTTTCCATTAGAACCTATAATCTTGAAATAAAGTTAAAATGTACAAACCTCAAATTATTAAAATACTTAGCTATGGTAAAGGATAATGTGTCTTTTAAAATATATATGCACATACACATATATGTTTACATGTATGTGTATATACTATTCAAAAAAGTTTAATTCTAAGTTTTTTAACATGGCCATTTCTGTAACATCTAAATGTACATAACATTTAAACTCACAGCTAGAAGAATGGTTTAATGGAGATAACTAGGAAGTAATCAAGAGGAAGTAAAAACGTCTCCTTTTGATGGCTGTGGAGCCTGTCGCAGGAGTGCAATGCTGTCAGCAAAAGCCAGACTCCGGGGTGAATGAGCTGTCTGGAGAATCATGACACCAAGTGAGACTTGAAGTTGAAGAATTTCCTGCCGCATATACCAAGTGCAGTTTGCAGATGCTGCCCTGGCCTGAGTTCACTCTAACCCAAGAGAGAACATTCAAATGGAAAGGGCTGGAATATGGTAATTATGTTCAAGGGAAAGAGAACACTATCAAATGCCAGGTCAGGGAAAATAAATTCCCACAAAAATCTTGCAGAGGAAAAACAAATCTAACATGATAGTAGAGGGAAAGTCACTCATATCGGTGTCTTTAACTATGCTCTGACATTCAAACTGTTTGAACCATGCTGGTTGACAGAGCTATGGAAGTCCAGCCTCTTTCAGAGAAAATATTTACAAACTTAGGTGAGGGTGATGTTTGCAATATTAGTTCCTGTTGGAAATGCCCAGGGATCTTTAAATAAAAAGTAATGTAAATATTATCTTGTTTTGGATATACTAATGCAGAGGAACGGTTGCTCAAGAATCCGCCGGAGGGAGATTGATACATTCCATATTTTGGGGACTTTTCTCCAGGAGACACATTGAAAGTCACATGACTGCGAAGTGGATCTCATATTTAAGAGATAGTGCAAAACAACAGGACCAAATAAGCAAAAGCAGGTCCCCGAGGTGCTGATTCTCAATCTAGAACCTTCTTTAAATCACTTCACTTATCAAAGCACAAACCTTGTAAGGGGAGATCTTCTCTAACAAGGTCACAGCTAGAAGGAACACTGAGGTACCCTGGAAACCTGCAACCTGTCAAACGCCCATTATTTCTGGCAGTTAGGGACAGTGTTGTCAAGAGCCTGTGGAAATCAATGCTGCAAACCTCATGTTCTTAAAAATAAGAAAGAGGGGGAGAGAGCCTAGGGAAAGGAAAAAAATGTTGGGCAGCTGGTTTATAAAATGTCTTCTGGGAAAAGCATAAGTGACAGGTTGGATGGTTGATTTGGTTCTTTATTGAGCCAACTTTTTCTTTCTGCCTGGCAGTACATGGCTGGCATGTTAAACAACTAAGGTGCCAATAGATGGCAACTTGAAACTTGTGGCTCTGAGAGAGGCAAGCCATACTGATGAGCAGCCATAATACCTACAAGCTGATGTTCAGAGACCACATCAGAAAGCACCGACTTTTCCTGTGGCTTTAAAATACATAAAAATGTATAAACGAATATAGAATATCTAAGGCCTGGAACTGAAACTTACACCCTTGGATAGCACAGATTCTACAGCAGGCGCCATAGATGCCTAAAAGGAACCTGACAACCCTGTATTCCAGCTTTCAGCTGATGCTGGATTGAGACAGCCTGAAGGTGTTATTCTGAAGAGCTTGAACGTCCAAACAGCAGATATTAGCATGGAAGAAAGGCAGAACATCCAATAAAAGATAGGTGTATGAAGAATTTAGGGGCTCTGAGCATCCATCAGGGAGGAAGGTGGGGCACAGAGTGGTGAGAATGGGATAACAAAAACTAGCAAACACGGGGACATAGATAGAGCAAAGCTAAGCGAAGAGGGGAGAAGCAAGGTCTGGCCTCAAGATAATGTTCATAGTTTAGCTCAGAGAGCACTGTCAGTGCTAGGCCTGCCTCTGACTGCTGTGCTAGGTCCATGCAGCTCACAGATGCAGGGCAGAAGTGGACATAAAGCTTGGGTCAACTAAAGGCAAGAACAAAAGCTTGGCGTCTCGATGTTAGGATTTTCTCCCCCCAAATCCCTTTTCCTTGCTCTTAAAATGAACCAAAATTCCAAGTTAGACAAACTTTTTTTCACCCCCTACATGATATTTTTGTTTTTAGGGAAATAAGCATATGACTACAAACTGAATTCTGGCCTTTGAGAAGTTGGCAAGAAACCCGGGCAGATATTCATAAAATTCACAATGTTCCAACGCCTTTGTGAAAATAAATTTTGTAAATATTTTTTTTCTCAAAGATAGAAAAAGTTCTGTTATCTTTCCACAGATAACTCAATTTCTCGTCAGCAACCTCCTAATATTGCAGGAAAACCACCAGCTCTAGATATCAATAGTATCACAAGACATTTGAAATATAGCTGCTTCATGGAGTTAGTGCTGCCAGACAGTGGCTACAGGAAGTGAGCAGGGGGTAGTTATGATGGGGAAGAGGAGAGGTGGAAGAAAGGCATGTGACACAGAGAAAGCTGGGAAAAGTCATCTAGAAGGCTAATTATTTATATGTGCACTAAAGTATAATTTTAAAAAAGGAATTTGAACAGAGAGATCATGCTCTTCCCCAAACCTGTAGCTAGAATTTTCTTCCGGCTGCCAACCAGTTCCCAAATAAAGACATGGAGACTTATTATTATGATTGCTCAATTTTAACTTAGGCTTGTCCCACTAGCTCTTCTAACTTAACTTTTTTCTATTCCTCTACGTTTTGCCTCAGGGCTTTTTACCTTTCATTCTGCATATCTTGCTTTCCTGCTTCCTCTATGTCTGTTGTCTGTCTGTCTGGCCCATGGTGTCTCACTGGTATCTCTTTTTCTTTCTTCCCCAAGCCTACATTCCTCCTCTTACTTATTTTCCCTGTCCAGAAGTCCTGCCCATACCTCCTCCCTTGCTATTGGCTATTCATCTTTTTATTAGACCAATCAGATGTCTTAGGCAGGCAAGGTAAAACAGCAAAACATCTTTACATAATTAAACAAATACAGCACATCTTTACATAGTCAAACAAATATTCTGCAACATAAACAAATGCAATATATCCTTATATAGTGAAACAAATTCAACATATCTTTGCATAGTTAGACAAATATTCTACAACTCAAAGCCACGAGTATTATATAAAATCTCAAATCTGGGTATGAAATACCTCCTATTGAGATGTTTGTTGTGGTTACCAGAGATCCACCAGATGATACAAGTTCTTGTATTTGTCATTGGTCTTGTTTATTTACTAGAATTAAAGTTGTCAACAGTCTCACCCAGCTGTGAACACTGCAAGTTACATGACCAGCATGGCAGAATATGTCCACTAGTGCAATAATGGTATGGATGTTATTAGAGCAACCAATCACTTATAAAAATATTACTTAAGATTCTCTGCGTAGAAGAAAACTCCTGCCTGTTACTGTAATTCTGTCTAGGCACCCATGGTTGGGAGGTCATAAGCCCAAGGTGAGAAGCCACTAGTATTTATTTACTTGATGGACAGAGTACCAAACTGATTATGAGAGATTGATCTTTATGCTCAAAGGTTAATGTGGTCCTTAGTCATTACCAGTAAGCTTGATTTTGCAATGGACATCAGTTCATAAATGGGCAGGGCACAGAGAACAATGACTGTAGAATCAGTTAATACAAATGTTCATTACTGGACAGAGCACAGAGAATAGTGACTGTACAGCCAGTTATACAGATGTTCATAACTGGACAGAGCACGGTGAATGAGAGACTATGGAGTCATTTAAATGACATCTATATTCCTTTTCCCCTCCCCTGACAAGGTTTAGAGAACTATTATGGAAGAGGTGCCAGAAAGTTTTTCAGAGCCAGAGGTCAACTATGAACAAGTGCCTTCTGCTAATGGCAGGGCCAATGCAGCTGTGGTACCTGCATAAGTATGTACAAGATCAAGCCAGGCTAAATTCATGCATAGATGGGGGAGGAAACATGAGGAGATACTCATCATTGAGGAACTATTGAACATTTGATGACTCCTTAGGTGTTTGTGTGTGGGAGGGGTGACTTTTCTTCAATACTGTGATTCCTGGTGGTTGTCCATATTCTAGTTAATGGTGGCACATCCATCTACAAATAGGCAATACTAATTAAACTCAGTGGTATTAAAAGAAAGGACATGAAATTAGTAAGGGGATATATTTGGAGGATCAGAGAGGAGTTGAAATGGGGTAGTGGTAGCTGGATATGATCAAAATATATGCATCTATGAAATTCTTAAAGAGTGAATATATAATATGCTTCCATAGATCAGTATATATAAATGTAAATATTATTATTATGCAAATACTTAGTGCGTTAGACAGACACACATACACACACTAATGTATCCACTTATCAATAAGCACTAACTGAGTAGAATGGTAATGGAGAGACCCATCACCTCCTTGGGCAATACTGTTTTTAGTGCTCTCATTCTTACCAGAAAAGTTCTAAGTGTGAAGGATAGAAAAACCAACAATGCTAAACTGTGAAGTTTAGCAGGGTCCACTTTTCTCCAAAGCCGCATTAGGTGGTCACTGATTCCTATCATCCAGGTAGTGCGGGAAGTCCTTCTGCATATTTGTTACTTTTATTGGTTAATGAATAACGAAGCTGCTTTGGCCTGTGAGAGGGCAGAATAGAGCCAGGTAGTGGTGGTGGTGGGGGGGACTAAACTAAATGCTGGGAGAAAGTAGGTGGAGTCAGTTATATACCATGTAGCCTCCAGAACAAACACACAGATTAATAGAAATGAGTTTAATTAAGATATAAGAGTTATCCAGAAATACGCTTAAACTATTGGACAAACAGTAAAGCAAATAACATAGTTTCTGTGTGATTATTTCAGGTCTGAGAGGCTGGGGAAGCAATGAACATGCTCCTCCTACACCCAAGGAAAGCGTCAGCACCGATAAACACAAGGAAAACTATGGAAGATTCATCTCTTCCTACTTGAATCTAACTCAGAATTTGGATGGAAAAATCGTGTCAAATGTTGCTTCAGCCCAGACACCCAAGTGTGCACGACTGAGTTTTAATCTTCAGTTTCTTTGTTTCTCTCAGCTAAGTGTCTAACTCAGAAACCCAATGTTTCCTATCAACAGTGAGCATAGAGAAAGGGTACCAAATCACTGATTGTGGATTTACTTTTCTCCTCTTGGATAACAAGGTACTCAACATGAAATGGTTAATTTGGCAACCGTGGCAGAAAGAATGAACATATCAATAGCCAGAGGAGACTGCACCACATCTCAAAAAGGAAAGTCCTTGCTCATGATGACCTAAGGACAGTCTGTCAGATCTCATGAAGATAAATGATTCAAATTAGTGAGTTGCTTTCCATGGGGTTGTCTGTATATTTTCAGGGAACAAGATGTAAGATGAAAGGCATATCTAGTTTCCTATTAAACTTGTATACTTGGGGAAAAATAAATTTGTTCAGTTCTATTGCCTTCCAAGGCAGGCTGTAAGCTTGAATGTGTTGCTAGTGAGCCCAAGTCAGTGTTTTGCTTCATTTTAAATCTATACCAGCATGCTTAAGCTAGTTTGCTACTTTGTCATTGGCAGTAGAATACCCATAAGGATATAGGTACATGAAAGTCAGCAACTGAAAATTTAGCTGCCGCAAATTCTCAAAGTATGGTCTGAGGACCACATACATAATATGTTCAAAATATTGTATAATCAGATTTCTAGTTCCAAGCATAGTGATGGGATGGCAATAACATATTCTGAACTTTGAAGAGCAGCAACTTCTGATTCCCTTTGCTGTGTCACTTTTCCTCTCCTAAATTCCCCTTTGCCTGGTGTTCTCACTCTCCAATCTCATCCCCACTCCCTGCTCCCTCTTCTCCACTCGAGGTCAGCAGGCTCCCTCCTTACTTCCTTTGGCAAGAAGCTGGTGAATCACATTTAATTAACACACAAAAAGCAGAAAGAGAAAGACAAGGGGGGAGAGAGAGAGACAGAGACAGAGACAGAGAGAGAGACAGAGCGAGAACTGAGCTGAGGCAATAAACCCTTAAAACCCACCTTCAGTGACATACAAAAACAACAGATCGTCATATTTAAGGTTTATTTTTCACAAAAAGTACTCCAGGTGTTAGAACTAAGGTTTTTGTGGAAGGGCAATAGAAAGCTTTCTTGTACACATTTCAGGTACCGTCTGCATCTTTAAGTAAAAGAAATGAAAGTTTTTGAGCATAGGTGCCACAGAATATTAGGGCAATAACTCAAATTTCAAGTCAGAAGGTAATGCTCTAGGGGTTGCAAAGGTGGAGCAGTGATTACTTATTCCACCCACTGTACTCAGGCAAAAGTAGAGCTGGTCCACCCCCAAAGAGATGAAATATCGTCCTATTTTGAAGAAAAATGTATTAGGATGTATATATATGTATATATGTTCAAGTATAAAAGTAGGGCTCTGTACAAAAATCCTGATGAAAGTACTCTATTAAGAAATGGCTCATTAGGTCAGGGGTTTCTTAATTTTTCTAACTGTGCTTTAACTGAAAAAAATAATCCAGCTGTTTGAGAGCTGCTTGCAGTGACTCTCTGTACCAATTACTTTGGGCAAAGCTTAGTGGAGTTTATATGAAATGGGAGAAAGGTGATATGAAATATCTTCATGAAAAAAGCAGCAAATCCTGGGATGTCCACACTAGGAACGCTCTGTCATTATCCCTGGATACAATTCAGGTGAGAAAATACCCATGCTTTCTCCAGAGTGGTTTTGAACTATTTAAAATCACCTATTCCCTACATGTCAGAGAGTTGAGAAAAAACAAGATGTTATGTGAGAATGTTGAACAATGTCTCAGTCCATAACACTTGCTTGGGCCATTATTTAAGAATGAAAACGCTAGTGAGTGGATGCACACATCATGAAAAGGAGAAATAAGATTGGCAATCTTAATGTCAAGAAATACTAATATCTGAAAACACTTTAAACACTTCCTTTATGAAACAGTCCTCACTGTGACAGGTAGATGCTCTGGCCGGAGAGGTAATTTTGCATAATATTTTTACAAGATGGAGAGAGTAAAGTCAGGTACCTTTTGAATCAATATCTAGTTTTCTCTGCAAATACAGTGTGATTTATAAATTTATGAGTAAGCGTTTAGCTTCAGAAGGTCACAAGCATGATGTCAATTTTATTTTCTTTTTTTTGATAGAACAAGGGTTTGATTGTTAATGTCTAAAACAAATGCAACACCTCATTTTTCTGTGCAAAAGAAGCAACTTGAAAAAAAAGGCTTTTCTAATCACAGAAAAGAGGTCCTCTTTGTGAACTAATTAGTAAGTTCTCAAGTTGATAAAGAAAGAAAATAATACTGCTAATCGAGACCAAAATAGTAATGATTACGTATGAAGAGCAAGGAACTGAGCCCAGAGGTGCCTGGGTGTGAATAATTCCTAGTCATAAGTCACCCGGGGCCATTTGCCTGCTGGGAACAAGCAGATGACGAATGAACAGCAGATCCATGGTGCTACTTGACACTGAATAAATTCTTCGAGGAGATTTCCTTCGCTAAGGGACAGATTACTTTTAAATATAAAGGGGTGGCATTGCCTCTAGCAGGTAAGTCATCGCGACAGCATTAATAACTCAGGCAGGGAGGAGGACAAGATAGATGAGAAGAGATCTCAGACTTAAAAGGATGCCTTTTCCCGTTCCCTCTCTAACTATGGATCCACCAAACGACAAGTTCATTAACACACTCAACATGAATCGCCACTGACATCCATGCTACTGCTGTTGACATCTGTTTCTCTCCGTTTCTTTCATCTTCTTGAAATAGTAGATCAGATAAAGAATGCGGGTGTAAAAGTTATAGAGAAACTGCCAGAAGAAAGCAGCGCAACTGTTCAAGGGAAAGACATGGAATGTGGACCTCAGCCTTCAGAATTTGAGCTGTCAGAATTCTATCCCAATCATTTGTTGCTGAGTCCACAGGGGGACAGATAAACATATTTTTTTTCTCTTAATCCTGTCTACAAGATAACATAATAGTCTCTGGACCAATTTGAACAACAATCTAACATAGTTCTGGTACAGTGCAGAGATGCACAGTGGCGCCACAGCACGCCATCTTGGAGCCAGACCACTAACATGTGATAATACATACGCCCAGCCATTCTGTTCATCCCTGTATTGGACAGTAAAGCTTTCAACAGGCATTTTGGCATCCGAGGAAAGGGAATGTGTGTCTAACAGAATTATGGCCAAGCTTCTATCTTCTGTGTCTTCTCCCAAATTCCCCTTTGTCTGGTGTTCTCACTCTCCAATCTCATCCCCACTCCCTGCTCCCTCTTCCCTACTTGAGGTCAGCAGGCTTCTTCACCACTCCATTTGGCAAGAAGCTGGTGGATCACATTTCATTAACACACAAGAGAATTGAGCTGAGGCAATAAACCCTTAAAACCCACCTTCACTGACATACTTAGTCCAGAAACTCTCTACCTCTTACAGGTTCTGTAACTTCCCTAAACAGGACAACCAACAAGAACCAAGTGTTCAAACACATGAGCCTATGTGGGACATCCTCATTCGAACCTTCACACCTGTGAAAACTCTCTTGGTATCTTAAAGACCCTGTGAATGCTCTATCATCATTTCCTTGTCTAGCCTAATTTCTTTCTAGTATTTCATATCTCACAACACAACATGATACCTACAAGAAGCCAGACCCTATCAGTATAGATTTATACTTGATTTTATTACCTGAGTCCTTCACAGCTGTAAGTGTTCCATAAGGAAATCTGAATACTGCTTGGTGTCCTTCTGTTCATCTCCTTTTCCATAGTTTGCCTTCCTCCACAATAAGTCCTAATTCACATTTACCATCCATTCTTGCTTTCTTTGTCTGTGTCCTCACCTCCTCTCTTTTCTTTTGTTTATGTTAAAGCTACACTCAATTTAATCCCACTGCTAACAGTACCACCTACTGGCTCTCACTCTCTTCCTTGACACCCTACTCCTCTTTTAGAGTCTCCTTCCTCAATGCCTAGAAACACACTTGTGAAAATTCCTTCTTCACAACAAGATTTTTATACTCAACATCTTCAAAGAGCTGTGAACACTGGTGGGGTTCTGGGCTTCAGGCAACGGTGGAGAATTACTAATATAATGCCAATAACAGTAACACACTCTGGATGAGCATTTGAAACGAACTCTTCAAAGGTGGTGGTGACAACCACAGCTGGAGGGAACACATCTCTTTATAGATAAAAGGTAGCCAGGAGGCTTCCAATGGACTTCCACTTTCTCACAAATCTGTACACAGGCTCCATGTATAAGAGGTGCTACGAGGTCAAAGGCTTAAATATGGTATTGCCAGAAATGACTGGAAAGTGGAGAGAGAATTCCAGATAAGACAGAACCACCACAGACTACCCTCAAGGATTTGGCCATTAGTACAGGTTCTTATTGAAAGTATGCAAAGGAAAAAAATAGCTGGAATGTTAACTATGAGCACAGGCTCATGCAGATACCCAGATCTAGGGTGTCAAAATTTGTTCTTTAAATTTTGCTATTTAGAGGGTTTTAAAAAAACATTATTGTATTTTTGTTAAAATCCAGAAAAATTATATTCCAAGTCTAAGGAGTATGAAAGAAAAATTTAAATACACCAAGGCAGTACAAGATTAAGCGGGAGATTCATCAGTAATTTAACTGCCTTTTAAAACAAGACATAATCTTCATGGGGAAGATAATATAAAGCAGAGTAATTACAAAACTACAATATCCAGGGGACAGTAATTTTTTAAAAGACTAAAAGAAATAGAAAGCATGGGAAGTGGAATGCTAAAGCAGTAAAATATGAGGTCAGCCTGTACTACATGGTAAACTGTTGAGAGAGAGAGAGAGAGAGAGAGAGAGCGCTGAACAAGAGATGAGAAAAATCAGGCAAACATCAGATAGAGTTATTAAAATAATATTCAAAGGCTTTAAATAATTATTATAAGTGTAAATTGGGAATGGTAAGTGAATGACAAATCTCAGGAGAACATGTAGAACTTTAAAATAACATTTTAAATTGAGGGGTAGAGTGATGGATCAGCAATGAAGAGAACTGACAGATCTTCCAGAGGTCCTGGGTTTGACTCCCAACACCCAGAAAGTGGCTCACAGCCACCTGTAACTCCAGTTCCAGCGGATCTGATGCTTTCTTTTGGCCATGCAGGGAAAAAAATCCAGACACATGAAATAAATATCAAAAAAACTTTAATTTAAAATAAAATTGTCTAAAAGAAAATTTTCTTAAAGGTATAATATTTACAACGAGAAGACAACTAAGAAACATAAAATAAGCCAATAGTAAATATTCAGATTAAAACATAAGTTAAAATAGCTAAAGGATTAACAGATGGACAATGAGTGTGAAACTCAAATACAACAACCTGACTTGTAAGTTAGTGATTTCAGGATGAGAGAGTGTAAAATGAAATATTCAAAGTCCAAATGGCCTCCCAGTTCCAAATCCAATGAAATAAAACAACCGAGAGAATTATGAAATTCAGAAAACATTGAGTAGGATAAATCCAGTGAAAACCATCCTCAAATACATCTTTCAAATTGTTAAAGGAAAAAATCAAAGATAAAGATAGTGAAATCTTCTAGGGAACAAGACTTATTAGACATAGAAGAATGGTATTAAAATGATAGCAAACTTCTTCTCAGGAGCAGCAGAGGACAGAGGACCATGAAATAGAGGATCATCTATAAAGTACTGGAAGAAAATAAAGTGAAGCCAGGACTTTATATCCCCAGAAAACAGCCCTTAAAAGTAAGGACCAAATGAAGAGCTTTTCAGTGGGACACAATGCGGGCGACTTTGTTTTCAGCCAACTGCAGCATGAGGAATACAGAAGAACTCCTTCAAACTCAAGGAAAATGTTGCCAAATAGAAGTCTAGACCCAGAAAAAAAGACGAAAAGCACTGAAAATGTAATTATGCTGATATAAAGACTCTTTCTTTCTTTTATTGCTTCTTTAAAAGACAATTGTCTATAATAAGAATATAGGATATGACATCTTATCACATGTGGAAATAATGTAACTAGCAACAGCTCAAAGGACTTTTTTCAGAGGGTGCAGTATCAACAGAAGGGAGATTATGACTAATTAAGGATTTATAGTTTAGTTTTTAAAAGAACTCCTCAAAACTTATACATAAAGATATAGAACTAAGAAGGTATCATACACCTGCAATCCTAACACTCTGATATGGAAAGCACTGGAGCTATGCTTATTACAATAAATGTAAATGGACTGACATGCTATTCAAACAATAGAGATTTTTTTAAATGAGAAGCAAGACTGTTTATAAGGATACATTTTTGGAATACTATCACATAAAGACAGAAGCATGGTGGAAACAAAGTAAGGGAAAATGAAAAATGTTAATTGTAAGCACAAAACTACTTTTAACTATATTGATTTCAATCAAAGTACTAAATGACCAAGGATGAATATGACCATTTGGTAAGAAAATGATTAATTCACCAATAAACATGTAAAAATTCCATATATATATATGAACTCTAATGGCTAAAATAAAAGAGACAGAACTTCTGAAGGGAGGCAAATCTCTAATTGAGGTTTTTCACAGTGCCTTGCAGTAATTTAAGAACAAGATGATCAAATTCAGTATTGAAATGCCATTATTTAAACAAAGGGTGAGTCAACTTGGCATTCATAGGACACTTTGTCCAACAGCTTCAGAATACAGTTGGGTGAGTGCCCATGGAATAGTCACCAAACAGACAATATATTGAGCTAAAATGAGTCCTAATAAAATGCAAAGATTGAACATCTACATAATCAGTTTTCTGAGTACATTGGGATGAAGAAACAGTATCAATTAAAACCCATACCCCACCAATTCATTTTGCTCTCTAAAAATGTCTTTTCTTTGAAATTCTGTTAGAATTCTGTGCCGAAATCAGCTGGTCTTAAGATATCTTTTTTTGTTTGTTTGTTTGTTTGTTTGGGAGACTTGTAATGACTGTTTCTATTTCCTTAGGGATTATAGGTCTATTTAAATTATCTGGTCTTGATTTAATTTTGGTAAGTGGTATCTCTCCAGAAAACTGTCCATTTCTTTTATATTTTCCAGTTTTGTTGAGTACAGGCTTTGAAGAATGTCCTAATGATTCTCTGCATTTCCTCAGTGTCTGTTGCTATTTCTCCCTTTTCATTTCTGATTTTGGTAAATTGAATATTCTCTCTCAGCCTTTTTGGTTGTTTGGATAAGGGATTGTCTATCCTGTTGATTTTGTTAAAGAACCAACTCTTGGAATACCAATACTTCTCAGATTGTTCCACATAATAGGAACAGAAGAAACATGGGCAAATTCTTTTTATGAGGCTACAGTTACCCTGATACACAAACCAAACAAAGTTGCAACAAAGAAAGATAATTACAGACCAATCTCCTTCATATATATTGATGAAAATACTCAGTAAAATTCTGGCAAACCAAATCCAAGAACACATAAAAAAAAATCATCCACCATGATCAAGTAGGCTTCATCCCAGAGACGCAGGAATAGTTCAACATACAAAAATTTGTCAATGTAATCCACCATATAAATAAACTGAGAAGAAAAAACCCAATGATCATCTCAGCGAATGTTGAAAATGCCTTTGACAAAATCCAACACCCCTTTATGATAAAGGTCTTGGAGAGACCAGGGACACAAACAACATACCAAAACATAATAAAAGCATTATACAACAATACCAGAAAATGGAAAGACTCCCATTATCTTGGATAGGTAGGATTAACACAGTAAAAATGGCAATCTTACTGAAAGCAATCTACAGATTTAATGCAATCTGCATCAAAATCCCAATACAATTCTTCACAGATCTTGAAAGAAAAATACCCACATTCCTATGGAAAAACAAAAAACCCAGGATAGTCAACACAATTCTGTACAATAAAGGAATTTTCAGAGGTATCACCATCCCTGACTTCAAGCTCTACTATAGAGCTATAATAATAAAAATAGTTTTGTATTAGCATAAAAACAGACACATGGATTAATGGAATTGAATCAAAGATCCTAACATAAATCTTACACACCTATTAACACCTGATTTTTGACAAAGAAGTAAAAAATATACAATAGAATAAAAGAAAGCATCTTCAACAAATGGTGTAGGCATAACTGGATTGCAACATATAAAAGAATTCAAATAGATCCATATCTATTGCCCTGCAAAAAACTCAAGTTCAAGTGGATTAAAGACCTCAACATAAACCCAGTTACACTGAACCGACAGAAGAGAAAGTGGGAATTATCCCTGAACACACTGGCGCAGGAGACAACTTCCTGAATAGAATATAACATTAGTAGCACAGACACTAAAATAGAAAATTAGTACCTCCTGAAACTGAAAAGCTTCTATAAGGCAAAGGACACTGTCAATAAGACAAAACAGCAGCCTACAGTATAGGAAAAGATCTTCTCTAACCTCTCATTTGAGAGAGGGTTGATCTCCAAAATACACAAAGAACTCAAGAAGCTAGACATCAAAATACCAAATAAATCTATTTTAAAAAAAGGTGGTACAGATTTGAACAGAGAATTCTCAGCAAAAAGAATTTCAAATAGCCATAATACACTTAAAGAATTTTTCAACATCCTTAGCTATCAGGAACATTCAAATCAAAATGACACCGAGATACCATCATACACCTGTCAGAATGGCTAAGTTAAAATGCTAATGATGTCTGTATCTGTATATGTCCCTATTTAGAGAGCCTATATGAAAGAAATATGATGATATTTGTCTTTTTATATGATTACTTTTTATTGATTTTTATTGAGCTCTATATTTATCTTTTTAAGGCACTTAACATAATCTCTTTTTTTCCTATAGATGTCACAGCTTCAACTTTCCTCATCAAAGGATAAAATTCTATTGTGTGTATGTACCACATTATTTTATTCACTTTTATTCACCCATATGTTGATAGACATCTAAACTAGTTCCATTTCCTTGTGATCTCAAAGAGTACAGCAATAAACATGGAAGTCCAATTATCTCTATGGTGAAACTTATAATTTTTTGCATATTAACAGGTCCTTCTTTAATGAGCGAACATACATGTTTCTAACTTTGGAATGCCAGAAATTCATAGGGCAGATGTAGAATGGTTGTAGGAATGGGTATGGAGGTATGCCCAGGTATTCTTGACATCTATCTGCAATGAGCAACAATGCAGGTTCTTCTTTATCCTTAGGTAACTTGGATCTTGATACTCTTTATTTTTTAATACTATAGAAATTAGACAAGGATTTAAATTTAGAAAATTAGGATGAATAATCTTTATGAAGTCACTGAACTCCATTTAAATTCATATACTTGCTTTCCTTTGGTGGAGCAATGAGTTGCAGAGTTGTAAAGATTAAGCAGTTGACATCACTTCAGTAAGTGGGATCATTTCCGCACAGGATGCCTGATTACTATCAGAAAAAATCAAAATCTCCACTCATAAGGTGCTTAAGATTATATGACAAAGGAGTTTTAGGAAAATACATATACTCCTTTAATGTTTCATAAACTCTTAGGGCCACCGAGAATATTACAGAAATATAAGTAATAATTCAAAGACAGTACACAGCTTCAGGCTGTACCTCTAGTCAGATTTTTTTTATAATTCCTTTCTTAGCAGTAAATAGAAAATATCTTTCAAAGCTAATAATTAGTAAAATGACAAAAAAAATGCTAACTTTGGCTGAGCATTGTGTCTTAGTTTGCATCATTTACATAATAATCTCTGCCCAACAGCTTGGTTTTTGGGTCTTGAGAGTGTATACAACTTTCCAGGAACGACTGCATTCTCTTCTGTTTTGTTCTGTTCCATTTCATTCTGTTCTATTTTTACCTCCATAAACAAGAAGTAAAAACAACACCAATAATCAAAATTATCAACATTTTTTATTTAAAAATTAGATGCTAATGGTAAGTTTTTATTTAAATTTATTGTAGTCAGTGAGGTAATGAGTACTCGTCTACCAAGCAAGTGGAAGCTCTCTTTTATATATTGAAAGCCCACGTTATCAAGAGACATGCTATTAAAATATGAGAGTGCATTGTTAAATTACTTCAATACCATTAATGTTAGTTTTCTAACCAAAAAATGAGTAAAATAAAGGTTCCCACATTTGGAACAAAGGTTCCCTTTTTGATAGTATTTTATTAAGGCTTGTAGGATCTTGGGGCAGGTTGCTGGAAAGGTATTGGAGAAAAGGAATTAAGAGTCTAGACAAATCTGAAAAGAGGATAGTATTTGTATAATTGTTGCCAGTGAATTACTGTGGGGAATCTATTCTTATTCATTTGACCCTGAGGTAACCTCTAGCTATGTTCCTGCGGCAATCTGATAAAACTGATGTGCCAGGGAAACTCCTTTTATGGAAGTTATCCCAATTGACAGACTACATCTGGACTGTGAAGATGATCAAGATCTTATGGGAGGCCCCATCTTTGTAATTTATCAGGTGTAGGAACTCTTGCTAGCGATGTCCATTATGTGTGTGGAGTTGCTACAAGATATATTGGCTCCTTTGATGGATCAGGCTTTAAACCACTGTAGCTCTCTCCTGCCATGAACCTCCTCTCTTGCATCCTGAACAGTCACCTGGGGTGGGTTATGCTATCCCTTGAACTGCATTGCTACAAGGGTATCTACAGAAAAGTAGTGACTGACACTTCCAAGATGGCAGGCCACGATTCTGGTCCTATGTCATTCTGAGAAAAGAGTCAAAGTGTCTTATAAGATTGAATGTTAAGTAGTATCAAAGATTATTCCTCAAGAGCCCTATGGAACCAAACTGATACAATATGACATGAAGGATTTAGAAAAAAATCACTAAAATCCTAGTGCCAAAGAAAGCAAACTTTACATTAAAATCACAGTAAATAAAACATTTGCTATTATTGAGAAGATAAAAAACAAACATTTCCTTTTTTTCTCCTGGTTTCTGCTTATGGTTCTGAGTCATCCCTACAAGCAAGTTCCCTTTAATCCCTGGGCCTGTGCTTATTTGAAAGGGCAGCTAAGTGGCTATGCTTCTATCTGTCAAAACCAGCAGATTTGGAGCCCATCACAGCAATGGGACACAGGCATCAGCCACGAAAGCTCTCCTGGATGTTAGGTGAGTCTCTCACATCTGCATCAGTGCTGAGATGTTTTTGTTCCTTCTTTTCCTAACCTCTAACTCTTTGCTTCCACAAGTTCTCTTGTCTTTCAGAACTCACACACTGAGACTATCTTTTGAATAGCCTATCTCAGTTCTCTCTCTGAAGTGTTTCTTTCCCCCGGAGTTCATCTCAGTTTTATCCCTCTCAGTTGTCAACTGGCTCAAAATATCCTAGGCTAGCAATCCTCTGGGGCCCTGGCTGACTCGTAGTTGGCAGATGAGAATTGTGTTTGATGTCTGCGCTTCATGCTCAGTGCCATTCTGGGCAGCACAGCCTCTCACCTCACGGCATGACCTACATTATCTTCCAAGAACTTTAAACAGCAGAAGTGTTTGGGAGAGGGGGCAGAGAATAAGAAGGCCAACTGAGTGGAAAGAAGAGGGAGAGGTGGACAGAAAGGTGCATATAGTCATATTTGATTTCAGGACAGAATGAAGTTCCTAGAAAATGGGGTCATCTCCCAGGTTGCTCTCCAGAATGGTGATAGGAAATTCTGAATGTCCACTCTCTCTTTTCTATGAACTTGCCATGTTTTTTCGCACCCAGAAAAACTCAGTATTTCCCTCATATTCCCTCATGGTACATACATAAGACACACAATGATAGTGGAAATGTCACTGTAACAAGTGAGGTGTCCTCGTAGGAAAACTGTTCCTATTCATTATTCATGCCCCTAGATACTGTGAATTTTGAGCCTGAATAATTATTCTAGGAAGCTAAACCAATAAAACCACATATATGATTTAAAAACACCTGTGAAGATTACTTGACATTTGATAAGAGGTTGAACTATTAAAGACAAATACATAAAGCATGCACTGTGAGTACAGATGAGCATATGGCAGGGACGAGCTGGAGAAGACTTTTGACAGGAGAGGTATGCACAATATGCTGTATCTCGGTGATTCTTCAGTCATTATCTCAAATATAGAATGAAATCAAGATAAGAATAATCATTTAGTCACATGGGAGCGAGGGAGGGTGTTTTCTTACCTCCAAATGCATTAATGAGTGATCTCATCAGTTTTCTATACGGAGGATACAAGCATTCTTAGGTCACAGTGTGTGGTTTTCCCCACTTATCTGACTTAGGTTTGACTATTTTTAAATATCATCACACTTATAGAACCAGTGAATTATGAAAATTCATAATTAAATAAATTTTAGTCTAAGGCTTTAACTGATTTTCTAATTCCAGTGGCTAATCCACAATCTTTCTTTCTGCCACACAAAATCAGACTGTGCTTTCAAAGGGGGCAAGAATGCTGAGGTGAAATATTCCCTAACCCTCATGTTCAACCCTTGGTCCAGAGCTGTTCCTGGTGGAGTTCTTTGGGGAGGTTGAGGAGCCTTTAGAAGGTGGAGCTGTGCTAGATGAAGGACGCTGCTGGGGCAACTTTTGAGAGTTGATAGCTTTGCCTTGGCTCTAGTTAGTGCTCTGCTTTGTGTTTATGACTGAAGATATGACCGCTCAGCTTCCTGCTCCTGCTACCACACCAGCTATTTGCTGCATGCATCCCCACCACGACAGACTCTTCCCCCTCTGGAGCCTTAAGTCAAAACAAACTCTTCCACAATTGCTTTCTGTCCTAGTATTTGTTGTAGCAACAGAAAAGAAACTAATATAAATGCTATTCTTGGCATTGTTTTCAACTCCAGCTACTGTTCAGTAAGTTAAGTACTGCGTATTTTGTGCATATTGTTGCTCTTGAATTTCTGTGGTTCCTCTGAATTGTAGTTATTCTCCTGCTATATGATAAGACACTTACTTCCAATTAAGCATCTTATTGAATATGAGGTCATAATAACAATGACTGTGTTATAGTAGACAGTGTAAGAATGAGGTACTGAACAAGTACTAAACCATTTCATCTTGAGACCATAATATAAGGTAAATGACAGTGAAACTCCTAGCAAACTGATGAGAAAACTCAACTCAGAGAGATCAGATTGGATTGACTCATCAGTGGTGGAGGCAGGATTCAAACTCTACACCCCCATCACAGCCTGTTTGCAGAATCACTGTCAGACGCCCCACTGTGGAAGAATTGCTCCATCGCTCATCAACACTCTTGGCACCACACCACATTGCATCTGATTTGGAAGAAGGAAAATAAAACTGCAAAGTTGAGTGTTTGGTCTGTGATCACATGACAAGCTAATGATCGACAATTATTATCTTGGCTTCTATTCTGATTATCTTCACATTATTTCCAACTAGGGGGAATAAAAAATCTCTTTCTAAGAACATAAACAAATGTGAGAAAGTCTCAGGGAAATCAAGTTGAAGAACTTTGAAAAGACGAAAACCCCCTTTACCTCTTTTCTCTGCCATTTATCTTAATAGGACTCTGCCCTGAAGATGCTGGCCAAGGTCTGTCTTCAGAAAACAGCAACTGACATGTGGAGCTGTCCGAGCACTGATGTGAATGAGGAGCTCTGAGAGATAGACCCATTAATCCTGTGTCCCCGGACTTCCAGAATTTGGTTTTAAAGTGTGCCTGTGTTGCATACGTCCATGTGAAAAGTGACAACCTGGCATGGGGGCAAACCATTTTTTAAAATTAAAAACAGGTCCTGTAAGAAAAACTGACCTTAGGAAATATAATAACTGGTTGCGTGTTAACTTAGCTAGCTCACAGTACAATTATTTAATCAA
Organism: Bramus lutescens; assembly: GCA_001685075.1. Lineage (NCBI taxonomy): Eukaryota > Metazoa > Chordata > Mammalia > Rodentia > Cricetidae > Bramus > Bramus lutescens. The sequence continues at coordinate 178,664 of LOEQ01002414.1, read as the reverse complement.
AATGGTTTTGCTTCTATTTTTCTGTGTTGAGGCAAGGGACTCATGAATGCCATCAGAGGACGATTTTCAGGAACTGGTTCTGTCCTTATCATATGAGTCCTGGGAATTGAACTCAGTTTGTCAGGTTTAGTGGAAGGAACTTTTACTCCCTGACCCATCTAATCAAGTGACATGGTCATTTTCTAGCTGGAATGAACATCTGTAGTCAGTTAACTTTAACTGAAGGTCATTGGCTATGCCTCAGTCACTGACCCTGAGGCTTCCCAGAGAAGAGCCTCTGCTATTACAACCTGGAGGCTCAACAGACTCCCGAGTTCCATGGACTGTGAACGATTTGTCTAAGGTAATCTCTAACTCCTCACCCATCTATTGAGCTCCTCACTTTATTATTCTGGAGAACTCTGACCATACAGGTTTTGACAAGACTGAAACATGCTTTCAAAATCCTGAGCATACAGGCATGGCTGGGAAATGTTGCGGGGAAAGCTCAGCTCAATAGACTTGAGATTACATGTATCCATGCAGGCAAGGTATCAGAGCAAATGGCCTTCACTACTGTTGGGTCACAGCAGGCAGCTGCAACAATCTCAATCCAATCAAAACTGTGCTAACTGTAAACCACAGGCTCAAACAGCCGAAAGTCCCTGTAGCTACAAAATGACAGCTCAAGTACAGAACAGTGACCCAGATTTCTAAGAATTAACAACATCAAAGACAGCAACCTAGAAGTACCAAGAGATCCCCAACCCAGGCAGCACTGGCAGCTCCAGGCTTCTCTGGTATTCTAGAGAACTCTGACAGATAAACACACCTCCCCTCTCTTATTTTTTTTTATCAGCTCTGGGATCTGATGTCAGTGCTTCCTGAGCTGACGGAGGCATATTTTAAATCTGATCTTACCCTTGGAAAAACAAGTGCATCATCTCACTTTTCTCCTTCGTCACCCTCTCCAAGAAATGCTTACCCTAGATGATTACATGGGAAGCCAGCAGGAGAAGGTATGGGACAGGCCCTTTATCTCACCTTGGCTTCTGAGGTGGGTTCCAAGAAGCACAGGCGATTCCCAAGTCCCTCAGCTGCCAGGCAGAACTTCCGCTGCTCCTTGTGAATGTTTGCTATGCACTGGAGTACCACTTCATCCTCCTGCCAGGAAAAGAGACACAGAGTGTGAGGGTTGGGGGCAGCCTCCTACCCACCTAGAATACATCATCCTATTCCTGTGCAACATTTACATATTATTAGTTAAAGTGCATGTTTAAGTTTGGATCTATTCCCCAAGATATGATATGTTAAATCATATGTTAAAAAACAATTGAAATCCAAAATACTTCTGGTACTAAGTATGTTGATTAGATAAAAGATACTTAACCTGATCATGGAATAGACACACACACACACACACACACACAATCGGAGATATAATAACACATACACACACACCCACACACACATACACACACACACACACACACATATATACATCATGCACTTCACTTCTGGCATGTACGATCTATATGAAGATAAACTTCACACTCTGAGTGAATTTAAAAATAAGTCAAAGACATCTTTTCAAAAGTGAAGGGCACAGTAGGATGTGGTTGAAAGGAACAGAAAATACAGAAACAATCAGAGTGGGCAAAATGAGTGGAGAGAAAGTTCATGTTGGGTTGTGGAAGAGGTAGCATGAATGGTTGATAGGGAGTGAATAAATGAAGTTCACATGCTGAAGAAGGGAAATTAAAGATGGCGAAGGCCACAGAAAGTGAATTTTACACAGAAAAGAATTTTATAGGAAAAGAAGGTTGACAGAAGTCTGGAGATCCAAACAGGAAAGAGGAGTTGAAATCCAAGCAGAAAAATGAGTCTGGATTCTCAAGCAGGACTTCCTCACATATAGCATTCACCAAAGCAACCCTCCTGAAATTCCAGAGATTAATATGGCACTGTTCTTGGCAATGGTTGCAGAATGGATGTATACCTCCATTGACAATAATATAAAATTTCATGCAGAACTCTCCCTCTGGTTGAAACATTTTCCTTTCCCATCTTCCATCCCTGCTCTTCCATCGGGCAGTTAAGGTCTCTCTCCCACACATTTCCCTTGACTTTGGATTTCCAACGTCAGAAAGATTTTTAGGTGTAGCCAAACTAGAAGCCAGTAGAGAGTAGTGGTGTGGGAGGTCCTTCTGTCTATGTGTTGCTTTTATTGACTAATAAAAGAAACTAGCTTGGCCTGACAGGGTAGAACAGAACTAGGCAGGGAAGACTAAACTGAATGCTGGGAGAAAGGAGGAGGAGTTAGAGAGAAGCCATGGAGCCTCTGCTGAAGACAGACATGCTGAGACACCGACCTTGTGGTGATGCACAGATTAATGGAGGTGGGTTAAATTAAGATGTAAGAGTTAGCCAATAAGCAGCTAGAGCTAATGGGCCAAGGAGTGATTTAATTAATACAGTTTCTGTGTTGTTATTTCGATTCTGGGTGGCCAGGATGAACAAGCAGCCCCCTCCAACAGAGTAGAACATCCATTTTGCCATTAGCTCCTTTATCTTTGTCTTTCCCTCGAGTCTCCTAGGTGCTCAGTTTCTCTTAGAGAGTTGAAAAGGCACATTAGATCAAGGTGAACTTTTTTACTCTGAGTCCATACTATGCAAGTTAATTGAAAAAAAAAAAGTCTTCCCCTGAGGAATGTGAACACGATCACTAGTAGCAGATGTCTATAGACATGTGGGATGGTAACCTGAGATAGGTGAGAGGCTACAGGGCAGTGTGAATAGGCACAAGCTGGAGGTGAATGCAGAGGAGACTCAAGGAAAGAAGAGAGTGATATTGCATCACTGAAATGTTATGGTCTATTATCAAATTGAGTCTGTCATCAATTTATGACACCGAACAGTGAAGTCAGACTTTATGATCTTCATTTTTACTGAGTGGAAAGAAAAACACTTCAGAATATCACTGCTATTTAAATATGGGCTCAGTGAATTCTCTAGAGAGAATGAAAATTTCCCCCAGGTGGCTTTTCCCTCTAGACTGTATATAAGCCAAAAGTGGTGTGATCTTTCTGAAGGACACTGGCAGCAGGGGAATGGACTCAGTTGTCAAAATGACTAAGAGGTTACTTGCATTGGGAAGAAGGGGTCACAGAAGTCAAATGCTCTGTAATATAGGAGATGGTCTTCTGAGTGCCTAATGCTTTCATGAAAAATGCTAATTACAGCCTGCCCTGAAAACATAGTTATCTATCTCCTATCTACACATATTTCACTGGTATGAAACAAATAACCCCCAAATAGGTATTTGAAAAAGGTAGGAAAGTGGTTATAGAGCAGATTTTCCATAAGCAGTAAAATTTGGCAAATCTACTCTTTCAATCTTGGTCTTCAGGGACTTCTTTACAATACTCAATTTTCTCATTCTTTTCTACTCTAATGTATATAAATCCCTGTAATTTGACCTTGTTCTGGCTGCCTTAGGGTCTCTTGGTCCTCGGAAATTTTCCTCCTACATCCATGCCCACACACTCTTATAACACAGGATACCAAGAAAGTAATGGATTAAACAAATCCAAACTGAATAACCATTTGGTTAAACACCCAGTTGCTAAAAAAGCAGTCTTACACCAAACCATGCCCAGGCGGGCAGTGTGGGTGACTTGCAGATGCATGTGGGACTTCCAGCCACCGCCATACTTCACTCCTTTCTGTTCTGTCTAGAGCCATATGCTCAGTGCTGACCTGGCTGCAGACAACAGCTGGAGCGGTTGCCTGCACCTGCTTTTGAAACTCCACGCAGCAGCTATTATCTCCAAAGACTTTGCACAGGCAGACATCTGGAGCCATCGAGTGCCCGGTGCTCAAACTTTTGCACCGAGTTCCATTTTGAGCCATGGTGTGAGGCACTTCTTTTACTAATAAAATACAGACCAGAAATTTGTCCGGTTGCCAGCCTGTCCTAATGTATCCAATTCCTGCACTAGTCTGTACTCTTCCCTCCACTAACTTGTCTCCTTTCATTGTTGGGTTGTTCTTCCTCGCATCCAAATACCATCCAAGGATGTCATTTATAAAGAAATCCCCTTACTAGGAGACTGCACACGTTTGCACATCTTGCTTCTAGCACCCCAGAAGCTTGGATTCTTCTCACACACTCTGATGCCAACTTCAGACCATTGCTCTCCTACCCATGTGCAAAATCCTTTCCACTTGGGGGAACATGACTGCCACCCTCTAAAGCATCTTTGGCAACCTGCCGGCATCCTAGTCTCTTCTCCCATCATTTATCTGGCTTTTAAGGACAATTAGAAAACCCAACAAAGTTATTTGCATGAGTTCAGCATGCAATTATTGACTCCCTTCCAATGATAGAGCATTCTGCTAGGCTACTCTGAACATACAAAGTTTTACGAGGCAAGATCCATTAATGCTGTAATAATGGAACTGAGGGTGAAAGGTCAGCATGTGGGATTTCCCTGCTTCACTTTAGCTGTCATCCCAAGTCACTTTAAAGTTTATGTGCATAATGAGTCTGAAGTGACACGGGGACCTAATTATTTCTACTGTGCTTTAGTCAGACACTATCATAAACTTTTCTGGCCACAGTTGAGAACGATCCACTTCTAAAATCCAAAGCGAGAGAATTCCATTCTGAGAATCCAATCTTCTCTCCCTTTGTTGGTTTATTTTGTGTTTACTTTCTCGTTCTCTTCCTTCCAAGTCTTGCTCAACTTGATCAAGACTGTAAGTTTCTAGAAAACACCCCCAGACAGTTATTTCATCTACCTCAGGAAAGAGAATTTTTTTAATAGAAAAATAACTCAGATTATATGTCAGTATAAATTTATTGAATTTCCTAGTAACGTATTTTCAACATTGATTTCACTGGAACAAAACTATAAATTTTTCCTTTTTAAATGAGGGGTAGGAATCAAAACAGATACCATTCAAGCAGGAACAAATAACCACACCTATTATTTCCAAGAAAGAAAAAACAAAGGAAAGAGGAGCAAGTGCTTTTGGGGTCACCAGCAATGGTAGAGTCAGACAAGAGCTTCATCACCCACACTCTGTCCATGTGAGAGCTGTGACTCACGTGTCCTCAGGACACAGAATCTTTAGGACCATGAGAATGGTCCCAGTCTTCTCTCAAACAAGTCCAACTCTGGTTCTTTTAGTTCCTCACATGTGAGCTCTAGCTTCTCCTCTCCCTCTTTCCAACTACCTCATCTTCCAGACAAATCAAGCCCAGAAAGTCTTTAAGATGTTGTCAAATGCTATCCAGTCTCATTTTCCTCTCCATTCCGGCTAGTCTGCATTTCTTCCAGGAACGTCCCATCTCTACATCCCCTTGCCGCTCTCCTAAAGACAAGGACGACACACAATGTGGAGCCCATTATCATCTTCCTTTGAATTTCTCAACCACCCCCAAGCTTTCAGCCTTACTCTTCAGAATGTGCTATGTGACTTATGTCTTCACCGTGTGGTGACATCTTTGTCACCACCACCCATAGTCCAGGGACTATTGTAGAAGAGGGGTCATAAAAATTGTAAGAGCTAGTGCTTTGGGAGGGCCAGAGAAAGACAGTCTCTTCATGACCTGATATGATTTGAGTACACATGAACTCACAGAAGCTGTAGTTGCCTGAACAAGAACCACACAAAATCAACCCAGTCAACATATCAGCATGGAATTGAAAGGGGTTCATGAACCCCTATCCCTAACTGAGGAGTTACAGACAGTTAGTGGGTGACTTCTGGCGGCAGGGGAGTCAGTTTTCTATAAGGGTGTGGCCTGTAGTCAGTTAACTATAGTCTAGTGGATGACCCTACACTCAGAAATATAAGAGGAAACACAAATTTGTCTCAATGGGTTTTTTAAAAAATAAGGAAACCAAGTGAGTGAATCTGGGGAAGGGGGGCTAAAAATACATTGTATTCTCACAGAATGAATAAAAGTATTTTTTAAAAGAGGAACATGTAGCTCATCGGTAACTCTCGGTTTGATCCTAAGTAGCAAAGAGAAAATGACAAAAGGGACCGCGAAAGTCAATGTTATCAATTATACATAGTTTATAATAGAGACTATGCACTACGAGATGATAGTTCCATCCCTACAAGGCATTTGTTAGTATGTTTTGTATTTGATAAATAAGTCAATAACAGAGAGGTAAAATGAGTTGCCTAGTGCTACACATCTTGTAAACGGCAGACTCAAACTTTAAAAGAGTCACCTTCCCAGACCTGGATGGAGGGGGGAGGACCTTGGTCTTCCCACAGGGCAGGGAATCCTGACTGATCTTTGGACTGGAGAGGGAGGGGGAGGGAGTGTGTGGGGAGGGAGGGAAATGGGAGGAGGGGAGGAGATGGAAATTAAAAAAATAAATAAAAGAAAAAAAAAGAAAGAAGATAAGGGAACATTTCAAAGCAGAAAAAAAAAAAAAGAGTCACCCTAGTGTGATGCCAAACTGGATCTTGGTCACCGGAGACTGACCTTAGCAATAAACATCTGAGTTCATGCTTGTCTGTCTCTAAGTATCACAGTGATGGAACTGATAAAAAATAGAAAGATTTCAGTCCTTTAATACAGTCAAACAATGGTCAATAAAATCAGAGTACATGTGCCAGAGAGCTCAAAGTCAATAAAAAAAAAGGCCCTATGTCCAATGATTACAGCTCTGGAAACAGTGACCATAGCCTCAAACCTTCATTAAAGGTAAACATGATGAACGTCCAGGGTGTATTATATGTCAGCATCCCTTCAAGCTATGAAGCTCACATGCACCAGCTATTCTCGTCACGCTCAGCTGGTGGTAGTGTTGAGTGACTGGCCCTGAACAAGGACAATCTCTAGAGTTCACATCATCACTGGTCTTCTCTGACTAAGTAATCATCTCTCCAAAAGACTCAGAACTTGAAAGTGATGGGGCTTAGCTCTCCTAGATCTCCACAAATTCTCTCTTGCCTCCCGGCTTGAAGCTCAAGGATGGAGACAACAGAGTATCACATTTGCCATCTAGGGGTTGATAGTAGGCACTTAGGTTATCTTTCCTTCTGGGTCACTGTGAAAGAATGTTCTGGGATGAAATAAAATGGCTGGCAGCCCTCTTTCAGGTAGCTCATCAGATGGCTGATGACAGCCCTATAGTTAGATGTATGCATCACCAGGACTGAGAGGCTTGTGAGCAGTGACATGTGAGACGGAGCATGGGCCACATCTCATGATTCACATCTAAGGGCAGCTAACATGGTAAAGGCAAATTCATGACATTGGTTGCCTTGGAAGGGAAGGTGTGCCCTACCCAGTTTTCTTGAACATCGAGCTTTGTTTTACAGAACTGAGAATGTTATTGCTACCGGTTAAGTTCATGCACAGACATGAACTTATAAAATCATGTAGAGCTTTGCCAACAGTCTCTTCAATGAGAACTAAGTGGTGGTTTTAGAATTAGACCATCCATGGGTTATTGTACAGGGACTAATGGGCAGGCTCTTCTGCATTCTTTTTGCCTCATTTCATTCTAATATCTTTGGCAAAGAACCACTCATGTGCCTGGGAATTCACAGTGCCTAACAGGGTACCTGGCACTACACAGAAAAGCACAAACATTGTAAAGTCAATAAGAAAACTGTGTGTTCTGGAATAACTGGCCATGTTTATGCCATATTTTTATGAATAATTTTGCTTAATAAAGATCCCTCTTAAAAGTTTTAAGATACTGTTTTCTCCCATAGTAGAGTGATGAGACTTTCAGTTTTTCTTAAGACCTCCTTACCAGCTATGAAGCGGACATTGTAGATTGGAGAGAGATAACCAGTTCAGTGTTCCACTCTCCAAGGCTAAGAGACAGCATTTACAATACTCCCAGGGGCAGCGTTGGAGAGTTTTGCCATTGCTCTGTCTGTTTTGGTTTTGGTTTTAGTACCCCTTTGGTATTGATTTAATGTTTTAGAATCTGTCCAAAGTTGGGGATGACTACCCATCTCTGACTCCTTACTACTCCTGGGCTGCTGCAAATTGCAATAAAGATGCAAATTTCGGGTGACAGCAGACAACACTGATACAGTTTCTCTCTTTAACACTTCGCTCATATGGCTTAGGCAACACCCATTATTTCTTCCTTCTATCCAAGGGCTGCTCCTTCTAGTCTCTTTGATAAGTTTCTCAATATTCTGTTCTCTAATTCTAAAGCATCACTTCAGAAACTCGTCCTAGGAGTGCTTTTCTTTCTGTGAAGTCTCCTTCTTGGTAATATTATAATTTGTTGAGTCCATATAATGTTACAAGTAACACTGTGTATGTTTTCAGGGATGAATGCCACTGAACAACCATTGGTGTGCTCTTCCCTGGGGAGGACCACCTTGCCTGCTCCCAGCTTTAATCAGTTTCTTGTAGTTCTTTGTGTAAGGTTGAGACCTTAGGAGCCTTTTCTCATCTAGGTTCGTGTGTTTGTTGGTATCCGCTTTATTTTTTTCTTATTGTGACTCTTCTCCTTCATCAGGTCACATGGAGGTATCTGTTAGTCTCACAGTTTATCTAGAAGTCAACATTGAAAACTGGAATAGTTCTTTATCTCTCAGTCAAAACACAAGAGATTAATAACCACATTTATTACCCAAACATACTACTTTGGCTTCTTTCTTGGCTTTCTTGCTTTAGAGACACTATCCACAGGGAAAAACAAATAGGACAAATCTATATCACAGCAAGTCACAACATAGGCTGTTTAACTTCAGAGGTAGTGAAAGTCAATGGCATAAAGCCATGAGAGAAAAATTTTGGCCTCTGGATCTAACATTTCCTGACCTTAGTCTTTTAAAGAGGTATGGAGAGGCCACCTTAACTATCATAAATGCATGTCTGCACTTTGTTTCATGCTAAGCATTGTGATCAGTGACTTTGTAGGCACAAAAGTATCCAGCTCTGTACTGTGTCACTATCCAGGGATACTGATAAAGCTGTGTAATGACAGATGCCCTTGTATATTATTAGAGCTACTTATTCAGTTGGTTTCCTTAACTGTTATCATTGGCTCCATGCTGAAGTGCAGTGCCTTTTCTTGGTCATACAGTTTCTTCATAACACCCACCCACCTTCTAAGAGATCTTCTAGAAGTACATATGCTATGGGGAATGGGCTGCTGTGCATCTACTTTTATTTCTAGGGAATAATGCAGTTACTGAGATTCTTTCTGTTTATGGTGCTTCAAGGTAGGTTCTGATACTATTCTGGTACTTTTTGATAGAAAAAGACTAATGAGCTAGGTTGTGGTGGTACATGCCTTTAATCCTAGCACTTGGAAGGAAGAGGCAAGTGGATCTCTGTGAGTTCAAGACCAGCATTCCAGGACAGGCTCCAAAACTGCAGAAAAACTCTGTCTCAAAAAAAAAAAACCCAAACAAATAGGCCAATTAAATCACAATCTCCAATTGTGGGGCATTGTGAATACTCTGTGCATAATTTCACTAACCTATAGCCAGATTTAAAATTTGAAAGCAAGAACAAAGCATTTAGCACTTTCCATACAAAATCTAGGAGCAGTGGATTACTGGCCTTTTCCAAAAGGATACCTGATGACTAGTAGATTGTAATGAAATTTGTGGGTTGACATTCAGATGGCTAAAACTTTGAAAACAGGTTGTTGGCAGGCAGAACTTGTTTTCATTATTTAATGATACATGAAATCCTGAGAACTACCTTGTCCCGTATAAGTGTCTTTAAAAATCATCCACTCCTTCCAGTTATATTCAGATGTAAGGCATGTATGCCTTCCAGAAATATTTATACCAGTTGTAAGGTATCAGACTCTGTTTTGTGGTCAGAGACTTGGCAGCAAATGTGACAGCAAGGTACCCACTCTTGGAGAACTGACATTCTAAGAGGATAAATATCACATACATTGGCCCAAACAGGCTTTGGGTGGCAGCAGTTTGCAGAGATGGTGACTCATTTGGGATACAGAGGCACTGGAGTAAGTCAGAGACAGGAGCACGGGGACATTGGATCTTCCTCTCTTTCACCTCCTCTGCCCCAGGCTGAGCCACCGTGAGTGCATGTTTCTCTTAAGAATTTACACCTTGATGCTGCAAGGTAGGATTTTGTTTGTAAATCTGCCCTTTCCAGATACTTTATGCTCAGAGGGGATTACAGCCTGTTCATCGCCATCTTGGCTTCTCATAGGCCAAACACCTGGCCTGTGGGAAATATGAATGAAAATAATGGTTATGAGAAAAAGTAGGTCAAAATTGTGGGTCAAATCTGAGTAAAAAGCTGTAGATTGAAAAATACCCTAAAGCAGGAACTGCAATTAAACGCCATTCAGAATTACAAAACACATGTCATGAAGAAACCAAAGACCCACCTAACTGAGCGAAAGTCCATCTCTCCTGATAGGATTTCTCCGTAAACCAAAAGCAGGGCTCAGTATTTGATTTCTAGGTTCTAGGCTGAAGTTCAGAGTTGAGGGCCACATGAGCCAGCTTCTTGGCTTGAAGCCTGCAGATCAGCAGGCTCCTCATATCACACAGCAGTGAGCCAAGAGCAAGGACAAAGGGATGGAGCAGCAAGGAGCTCAAATGCAATGAGTCCCTTCCAAAATTATTTCCAACATTTTGCATTTTTCAAATCCTAAAAACTCTCTTCAGAATAGTTACCTTGAGACCCATTCTATAGGGAAAGACACTTAGGGCTGAGCTCAGGTATGTTAAATGACTGTCTAGAATTGGATGGCTATTGCTTTTATTCCTTCATTATTTTTTATTGAGTATCCATTGATTGCCCATTACATGCTGTGCTCAGCTTGATCCATTGAATAAAAAAAAAGTTTCAAAGCTACTAAATGACTATTTAAATTCAGTTCTTTATAACTTCAAAGTCAAAATTCCTCTCACCATACCAAGGCTTCTTTGTTAAGAGTGTGTTTCAAGTTCTTGTGTAACTGGTACTTTCCACACACTCAGTGATGCTAATTTTTTCAGTTTCTTCCATTACTGTGGAGTAGGGGTGAGGCAATGATGGAGTCAAAAAGGTGTTGTTGAGTGGTCCCAGTTTTGCTTTCTTGAATAACATACAAATAACATACCCAGCTTTCTAAACCCTTGTCAAATGAAAATACAACTTTCAACTCCATGAGATTCTCTTTTCTTCACTACTCACAGTTTCACTGCTGATCACAAGTCATGGCATAAAGTTTCTGGAATTTGTCTTAAGAATGGGCTCATAATGTATTCAGTTGATATCCTTGGGAGGTCTGCTCTGTTGTGAAGGGAAACATGAGATTTAGGAGAGATGGGAGGGTAGGTGGGAGGACCTGGGAGATGTGTAGGGAGGGGAACCTGAGGTTAGGATGTAATCTATGAGAAGAATAATAAAAATTTATATATGTGCACATCATATATAGTTATATACAAAAGATATTTATACATATATATATACACACATATATGTATATGAAAGTATAAGTTCACAATATATACCTGCTCTGCTGTAAAAGTCCTTAGAATTCTTGGCCAAATGCAAATCTAATAAAAAATCAATAAAACTAAAAGCATAGAAGACAGGGCTACTCAATTTTATTAAGTATAATGCTTTGTTAGTTCTGTAAAAGACTGGAATTTTCCTCAAATCCTGGTGCGGAAGGGAAAGAAGGATGAAAGCAATCCCATATAGATTCCCCTCTTTAAATACAGATATGTCTGACTGAACTCTTATTTATAGTAATTACAACCCAGTCTCTAAGAAACACAGATTTCCCAGGTTTGGTGACTATCTGCACTGTTCCATTACTACAAGAACCATAAAAATACTCATATTTTGTACTACTTTGGGAAATTACAGTATCTTACACAATGATGCAAAAGAAAGCCCTAGATACCTAGGAGACCCTTGATTTACTTTGGTGAGGAAGGACAGAAGATGTAACTCTCGTATCCTACTTTTTTTTTTTTAGGACAGTTTCTCATTTGATGATTCTACAGGATAAAGAATTAATCCAAGCCTTCTATAAAGCAGTTGAGCTCAACTCTACATGAACACAAGAGTTGCTTGAAACACTCGAAGAAATCTATGGATGCCTGGGCCCAAGCCCATGCCAAACGGATGGGAGTCTCTGGGGAGTCTATGTTGAGGCCATAGTTAAGAACTCTCCTGCTCATTGGTACCCAGTGGAAAGTATCAAGACATAAACGGCATGGGATAGCAGGTATCGTGAAACAGGTGTGGCGTCAGTGACCATGGAGTGAATTCTGGGTATAAAAGGCAAAAAGTGGATGAAAGATTAGTTATTGGAACATTTTTCCTTCAAGGAGGCAGCACACCCCTAGGCCTCTCTTGCCCCCTGTCTTGTGGTTCACCAAAAGCTATGATATTAAGTAAATTATTAAACAAAGGTTGATTCCTTTGTTCCTCTTTCTTCAGGCCTCATGAGAATTTTTCTCTGGAGGCAAGGATTGGGTGGGAAGAGGATCTGACAGATTGAAGTGAATCATCAGAAGCAATTAACGCCTCACCGACACTGCCAGAATTAGGGGATCATAAATTCACTCTAGGACAGAAGTTGAAAACAGAAACTTTGCTGTGTTAGGGTTTTCAGAGACACAGACCAATAGGAGATGCGTGCACACACAGATTTATCACAAAACTAGTGTCCAAAAAGTCCTGTGCTATGATGGCCACAAGTGGCAGGAAGATGAAAGCCTCCGCTATAAATCTTGGAGTCTGAAGTCTGAAAGTGGAAGACAGATGACCCGGCTCAAGGACAGAGGATGGAGTATGCTCCCCCTCCTCCCGTTGTTCTATCTGGGCCCTGTACCCACTGAATGATGTCTATCCACCCTACTGCAGCATGGGTCTTCCTAATGATACCTCCCAATTCAATGCAAATCCCTTTTAAAAACACCCGAGAAACACTTCCAGAAATGTTTTATCTCCTTCTTGGCTATCCCTGAATCCAGTAACCTAGAGCAGGCACTGAACCATCACATTATCTGGCCCACCAACAAATTGTCATTAGGTATTGTAACGCACCTGGCTCTATCTATGTCTTGCAACTTACCATTTTTTTCCCAGTTTATTCTCAATCTGCTCCACAAGAACTGCAAATGATTTTCTGGCAACTCCAAATGAGAGGAAGTTGAACTAGGATCAATGATTAACACTCTATCCCTGAAGAAAACAAAGAGCTATATAGCTAGGGACACTTAAGTCTCAAAACACTTAACTGAACTGTTTGCAGTTATAGAGAAACAGATTAAAGGCTACTTCTGACAGCAACACATTTCTTTCTCAGTGGCAGGAGCTAGAAGACCTCAATATGTTACTAAGTTAATATCTATCCACCTCAGTTTTTCCTATAGCGAAAAGGAAAGAAATTTTAGCCTTCCTTTTTAAAAGTGGGGAAAATACATGAACACTATAACACAGTGTTAAGTGTTAAGTGACATGTGTGACTTGTAAGTAAATGTGTTTCTGGCAAGTTTTGTAATCATAGTTCATCTTCAGGTAGCTATTTATATGCTTAACACATAAAAATGCTTCATAGTATGCAATATCCATGATCCAAGGAATCTGGAGCCTTTCTCAATATAGTTTTAGATGGTAAATTCCTGAGCCAGTTTGGAGGTGAGCATCAGCATCCATTTCTTTCCTATAAATCAGGTCAAGGATGGAAAATAGGTTTATCAGATAGTTGCCTCTAATTGTTGCTTTTGCTGTTTATAATTGAAGCTAATCCACGAAGCCAGAGACCCTCACAGGAACAGCTAAGACCAATGCCGTCTCTACCAGCAAACCTCGGAAGGTTCTCATGACCTCACATCTCTATGTACATTCTATGCAGTTGTACTTCCGTTTCAAGACACGAGAAGGAAAGGCGGTCTATGGAAAAACCACAAGGAGTTTGTTTAGTGGGGAGCTAACAGGTTAGTGTCGTCATCAAACTCAAGCCTCTCAGCAGGTCAAGGTAGAACTTGAAAGAGTTCTATGAGGGAAGAAATTTGTGTACAAACTCGCAAAGATAATATGGAAAACATAACCCAATGATGCACTGCATGGTCCAGTTTCTAATTAAAAGCTCTCTTTTGGGAATAGGGAAAATAGCTCAGTTGTAAAGGTCTTACCTCAAAGATATGAGAATCTGAGTTTGGTCCTCAGAGCCCGCATAAAAATGCTGAGTATGATAACACGTGCCTGTAATCCTGTTACTGGGAAAGAGAAAGGAGAGCCTTGGGCTTGCTGGTTGGCTGGCTAGCCTAGCCTACCTGGAAGTTCCAGGACAATGAAAGACTGCCTCAAAGGATGTAGGCAGCATGACCGGAATGATATGCGATGTTTTTCTCTGATTTTTCACACATACATGTGCTCACGTATATACTCACTCCTCCTCTGCCCCATGAACATACATACACATACACATACACATATGTGCATTTACATTTTTCTTCTCTAAATTTCCTTGCTGGCTTTCCTGTTCAGCCTGTAGTCTGTGTCTGTTAACTAGTTAATCCTCTTGGCAGTTTGTAAGATCAATTATTTAGGCTTTTTGGTAGTTATTTATACCTAAGAGTTCCAGATTCTAAGCAGAAAGGAAATTTATTATTCATCTCCCAGTATGGCAAGGGTTGATATATGGAAGGTGGTAACAACCTGTTATCTGCCAAGGTCAGAGTGAGCCAGAATAATCCAAAAATTTAGTAGAAGAGATTGAAATGAGATACGAGAAAGGACTTACTGAATGTGAGGGCTAAATGCAGCTATAAATTATCATGGGTCAGTTATATTTATTTGCACAGTGAACACACAGCTATCTTCTCTGGGATACTGGAAGTGTTGTGTGCTAATTATTCTGTGAGAAAACAAAACCATAGGCACACTCCTTTAAAATGGTCATTGTAATCAGTTGCCGAATCTTGTGAGCCACGCAGTGAAGCACCTGAGCTCCATGAATGATGCATAGACTATGCATAAATGTCCATGTAACTCATTTAAACAAGGCATTCAGTGCAGATGAGTTGTGAAACTCTTTGCTGTTCTTTAACAAGGGTGACATTTTTGCCTATGATTTTCTCCCCAATATCAACAACAAGGAACCAGCATCCTCAGGCTCTGTCTCTTGTGATGACATAGCAATGTCACACACATTTGTTCAATTATGCATACCATCATCTGTTCCTCAGTCAAGGGCCTTCACTGTAGGTTTTCAGTGAGTTGCAAGGTATCCTATCCCGAGATGCTGATCTTGGATTACTTGACTTTTGTGTGTGGCAAGGATACTATGGATTGCTTCTGGACGAGTCCTTTGGCTTCTGAGGCTATGTACTAGCTGCCCATTAGCTCCTCGTGACATTCAGCCTCTCGCAATTCCGAGTGCGAGTTGTTGTTAGATCTCCCCTCAACTTGTTCCTTTCACATCGTTGACCGACTAAACCCACACTGATCTCAACTCAGACCTCCTTACTTATGACTCCTAACTCTCCCCTGAGCCCACTGTGTTCCCTCGTGTTAAATACTGTTCGTGCCCATCTGGACATCTAATTGCACATCAGTTAAAGAAACATGCCAGGATTTCTACCTTTCTAGAGCTGTTCCATCTGCAGTTTCTCCACTGTGACATGTGTAATCATTCACTCTCACAGCCATAGGGAAACCTGGAAGTCATCCACAGCTACTCTCTTTTATACATACAATTAGAGTTCTTTTGACTTCTCTCTGCTCCATTCCACCATGGGAGTTTTAACTGGGTGGTGTGGGATTTCCCCCCTGTATGCTGTGAACACCACTGGTTAATAAAGAAGTTGCTTTGGGCCTATTGCAGTGCAGGTTAGGGCAAGGCAGAAGTTCCAAGCAGATAGAGGTGGAGAGAGTAGGCGTAGTCAATGAGATGCAATGTAGCCACTAAAGGAGAAAGATGTGAGATGCCAGCTAGAACCTTGCCAGTAAGCAATGAGCCTTGTGGTAAAACACAAAATAATAGAAGTGGGTCAATTTAAGATGTAAGAACTAGCTAGAAATATGCTTAAGCTATTGGCTAAATAGTATTTCAATTAATACAGATTTCTATGTGATTATTTCGGGTCAGGGCAACCAGGAATGAACGAGCCACCTCCCCCAACAGTTGGGCACTTAGGATGACAGTACTTCCATTCTGAGTCCAGTCTTCTGCTTCTTCTCTACCATTTCTCCATGTTTCCAAAATGGTGAAACCAGAATCCGAGATGCCTGCTTCCCTGCTCAAAATTCTTGCCCACTTTGCTATATAATGTTCAGATTTTATAGATGAAGTCCAAGTTTTTGTTATCCCATTCCTACTTTATTCTTTATAATCTCAGTTTATCTTTCTCTCACATCAAAATGCTCAACTTCAGCCCCATGGAGCTACTTTAAATCTCTATTACCTCTGAGCCTTTACACATAGAGTTCTGTTCGTCTGGCAGCTATAACTCTACCACATTCTTTATTGGCTAACCCTTTTCATATACAGTCTAACTTGAGAAGATCCATCATTGTGCTTCTGTATATTCAACACACACTACATATGTGCTAGTCAATTTTCCTTGTCTATATCAAAATACCTGAGATTTTTTTAATTTACAGAGAAAAAACAGTTTGGATTATGTTTCCAGAGATTTAAGTACATGCTTAATAGATCTCATTGTTTTTGAACCTGTGGTGAGGTAGCATTTCACAGAGTACATGGAAGAGGAAATTCCCCATCTCATGGAGCCAGCAAGCAGGGGTAGAAGAGGGAACACAGAGAGAAAGGAAGAGAGAGAAGAAGAGGGGAGGAAGAAGGAGAAGGGAGGGAGGAAAGAAGGAGAGGGGGAAGGGAGGGAGGGAGGGAGAGAGAGAGAGAGAGAGAGAGAGAGAGAGAGAGANAGAGAGAGAGAGAGAGAGAGAGAGAGATCTAATACTGTCTTCAAGGACATATTTCTAATTATCCAACTTCTGTCCACTAGGCTACCTCTCCTCCCAGTAGTGACAGGCTCATGATCAAGCATGCAAACGTTGAAAGACAATCTTCTGAGTCACAGCACTTAGTCATAGCATTTGCTACCTTGGACTACTGTTCAGCTTGCCTGTTTGTCTCCTAGCTGTGAGATATCTGAGTGTCTTACTCTTTTTGTGTAGTATAAGTCTACCTAATAAGTGTTAAAAGACTATCTGGTTTGGCTTAGTTAGGCCAGGGCCTTATGTTTAAACTTAGCATGCTATAGCAAAGTCAAAGGTTAATTTCCAATATTTGCTAGCCTGGACCACAACTGGGAAAGGTAAATGAAAAGAGAAGGCTGATGCTACCCATAATGTCACCTGAAAGCTAGGCTTAGTTTAAAATCCTGTAAAGAAGAAATATAACAGCCCTTCCAGGCTGATTTCTTTGGTTTGAGAATATTCTGTGGGGTGCAGTATCTCCTCTTCCAACTGCTCAGCACGAGGGCCATGTTTTGCCAGCACTCCAATATTTACAGGGTCAAGTGAAACCTGTATCTCCAGAAACCCCAAAGCATGAGACCATGGAATGTCTTCCTGTCTCAGAAAGAATACAATGTGTGTTGTTCATATTTTGAGTTATTGACATTTTTGAAGGACAAAGCCATTCCTCACGTCTCAGCTTAAGGACTCAACAACTCCCATTTGGACACAAGTCATTTACTTAGCCACAGATTCTAGGAAAAGACCCAGTGAAAGAGTATTGTCTTAGTTTCTTTCCTGATGCTATGATGAAACACTGACAAAGGCAACTTCATGGAGAAAGTGTTCATTCTGGTGTTCCAGGGTCACAGTGGAGAAGCCAAGGTGGCCAGAGGCTTGGGGTCACTGTCACAGTCAGAAGAGGGCAATGAACGCATGCTGCAGCCCAGCTCCCTTTCTCCCCTCATACAGTCTACAATCCTAACCCAGGGAATAGCATAGGCACAGCATGGTGTTTCTGTAGATATACAGTTGAGATAACTGTCATAGATATGTCCACATGTCCATCTCCTAGGTGAGTCTAGAGTCTATTAAATGGAAAATTAACACCATCATCACATGAACGTTTGACTCAGATGTCATCTCAACTAAATTGCTAAGCTTTTAGTCTATCTATCTATCTATCTATCTATCTATCTATCTATCTATCTATCTA
>LOEQ01002414.1:135771-152374 GCA_001685075.1 Bramus lutescens | reverse complement strand
GAAGAGGCTAGATATAATGGGCCAGACAATGTTTAAATGAATACAATTTGTGTGCTGTTATTTCGGGGTATTAGCTAGCCGTGTGGGTGCCGGGTGGACGAAAAACAGGCCTGTGCTCCCCAATCACTGCACATTTGTTCCAGTAATGAAGTCCTTTTTATTGATTTCTTCATCATCAAGAAGTAGAAACAAGGGTTGGGATGTACACCAGTGGAAGATATCTTATCTAATATATCTAGCATAAATGAAGCCCCAAGTTCAACTCTCAAGTACTGAAGAAACAAAGCCAAGCAGAATAGATGTTTGATCCCTAACATTGCCAAAAATGTGCATAACGATGTAGCAGGATGTGTGATGAATTCTATAGACTTAATATGAAATTGGAGCAACTGGTATCTGCCTGACGAAACGGTTATTATGTGGTCCATAACATTATAAGCTCCCATAATATTAAGGTTAACCGCAATTAAAACCAGACACACCTTTGAAGTGACCCACATCTTCGTCACAATATAATGTAAATGGACACAGAAAACATAAAAGACATCTGAATATAAAGTATAACTTACAGTTTTGTTCTTTTTAAATAAATTTTGCTTTAATATGTTGCTTGACATTCTAAATTTTCTTAAATTCCAATTGTCAAATTGATGATTACTAGTGGTCTTTGTTTGTTTAAAATTACAAGATAAGACTTTTTTTTTTAAAAAAAAAGAGAGTTTTGTGGCAACGCACATCCCTGGAGTCTTCAGAGAAGAGGTGGAGCTAGGATATCATTGATGCTGATGTGATGAAGAATTTCTCAGATGGGCTTGACATTCATAGAGCCCAAACCTCCTCTGACACTAATGCATTGCTGTAGGTTATTATATAATAATGATTAAAGTCTTATGATGGTTTTAAAGGCTGTCTTGTTCATTTATTAATTTTGTGACTCAATTCTTATATAAAATCCACTACAGCTGATTAGTGAGGAGCACTGGGTCCTGGAATCAGACTGGTGAGGCTGAAATCTTATTTCTGGCTTCAGCAATAAGACCTGGAACAAATAAACTTTTAATCATTTTTTCTAAATGTTGGAATACTATTCACTTTTCCAAAGATTATTGGAGGACTGAATTAACAAAGAGAACCTCCCCCATATAATAAGGACTCAGTAGACATTGGTATCCTGTTTTTAGTTTTCATCTATATTGAAAAAGCTCTTTAGGAATGATCAACATTTCATGGCCTATGTCTCTTTGTAACAGCAGGGCACACAGCCTAATTTCCATTGACATGTTATAGATGTTTGTAAAATTGGTAGCATGATGTAGAAAAGGATACAATGCTGATTTTCATGGGGTTGCGGATGGCTTTTCTGACAGCTGAAGCACTGTTTTAGAGCACAAAGCATAAATTATCCTTAAGTGATTACTCAAGGCAATGTCTGTCTTACATTGGAAGTTGGAAATTAAAGGAGAAGCAAACCATTTCCATCTCACAATCAACTGTCAGCTTCTAAGGGACTGCCAAACTGAAACTATAAATGGGAAGCATCCCCTTCAGGGTCCATGCGCACTCCATAACTACATGTATTTTCTACAACGTGAACTGGGGTTTTCCTATTCTTTGACTCCAATTCTGAGAGGTGCAAATAGCCAGAGCTGGCCTGCAAAGTCTTTCTCCAACATTAAATTCCATTTGGTTTCCACAGCACAGTGGCCCTTGCCGGCCCTTCAACTAGACACCCGGTGACACGGATAGTGTGATGAAGTTAGTGATTTAAGCACGCCAGAATGAACTTGCAAAGGTTCCGGTTTGAATCCTCCCTGTTGACTGGCTTCTTGACATTGGGTGAGCACCTAGTTTCAGTGAACCTTACCTACAAACTGGCACTAATCCTAACACAGGCATTCTACAAACTAACTGCAAAGCACAATGCTATTATAAAAAACCCATTAACTCAAATTTTTATTACTTTTTTTTCCTGAGTCTCCAAGCTCACTTGAGACCCCCATGCCCTCCTGATTTGACTTCTGATCAGTAGACTTGTCAGGCCCTCTTCAACCCTACTAGATTCTGGAAGATTGCTATAGATGTCGCAGAGGAATCAGCAGTTCTAGAGTTAACCTGCTTTTCTGCCTCACTTACTTGATTGTGGAGTCCATGTTTCCCACTGTTAAAATTTATGTATCTCTTTGCTGCCAGTAGACACTCTCATCCCCATGGTATGTTTCTCAGCCTCCGCCAGGCGAAGGAGAACTGTTACTATCCCGAATGACGCATAGAAAATGAGGAGCACGGAGTGGGAAGAGTAGGATGGGGTGCCAGCTCCAATTAAGGGAGTGACAGTCGCTGCTGGGGGAAGGGGAAAGAAGCCACCATTTGTGGGGGAGGGGGAGGATGGGTGTTGCGCACCAGCTTTTTGCCAAAACTAGTCCAGTTCTGAATTTGTTATTTTCCCGAAGCCATGCAAAGGTGGTAATAAAATGAGAAGCCAAATTAGGTGAAATGCATTTGCTGTTGGAAATTCTGGGTTCTTTGAGGCACTGTGAGATGTCTCCAGTAAGGGCCACAGGGATATAGTGATAGCCACCAACTGTGGAGAGGACAGAAGTAGGAACTAGAAGTTTTAAGGCAAAACAAACAAACAAACAAAAAACGTATCACATCTTCTTTCCTTGGAGCTGTAGATTGATTGCAGTGGGAGAAACAACACCACATGGTTTTCTGTGGGTCAAACACACCCTGAAAAGCTTTTCTTTAACAGCATGAACCCAGAACCTAAGGATAACTCAAATCCATTCACTTGCCATGAAACTCATGAATCCATGACTCAGAGCTTGTGTGAAACTAAGGATCATTGGGGTCTGATGCCTAAATTTAAGCTACATGTATATTCCATAAGCTGACATTGTATTCCTACCCTCACCTGTGGCTCCTCCCTACAAAAAACCCCTAAACCCCAAATCATGGAAATCATGCCTAAGAAATGGAAAGTGTTAGCGCTCTACCCAGAAACAGCCAATGCTGCTCTGCCCCAAATAGTTACACCTCAGCCCTCTGGGATATGTGAACTGCTACTCAGAAACGTTCACCTCAGGGCAGCCAGAAGAGGGCAAGAGGCAGGAGTGTCTTTGCTGCACATGAAGCCGGGGCATGCATGGCTTAAGGATGGGTTGTGTCTAGGCTCTCTCCCTTCCTTCCATCCTCATCTTAGGAATCAATTATGCACCACAAAGCTTAGTCACACTTTGTTTTCTCAAATACAGCGCAGCCAATAGGTTTAAAAATGAATCATTTGGCAGGATGTTTTCTTTGTCTATAAGATGTCACAAACTCTCTGAAAGCAGTAAGGATGACTAAAGCCCCTGGCATCTTTCTGTGTGAGGAATGCTTTAGCTGAGGCACTGAAGAACCAGCTCACTGAAGCTGGCTCCTTCTCCTCTTCTCAAGGTCTTCAGGTTTCAGCCTTGGGAAGTGCCAGGAAAAGCAAGACAAAGAGGAAAGAGGAAACCCTGATGGAAGGGTGGGGCTGCCGTAAGCACAGATTTAAAAACGAGTGTTCTTCTGAGTATGCTCCCCTCTCATCTGGACCATTTCTTCATCTGCCTTTTGTTCATCTACCCTCACCTCTCCTCAGATTCTGTGTTTCATGCTTGGTTCTGTCTGAATCCCTTCCTTTTGGGCTAACATGAACTCCATCCCAAAATGAACGACCTAGCTCACACACCTTGTCAAAAATCCTAACCACTTGATGATAACACACACACACACACACACACACACACACACACGCGCGCGCGCGCGCATCTGATTATACTTTAGGAAACTTTCAGAAACCCTCCAGCCTTTGCACACTTGTGATGGCACTGGTTTAACTCTTTATTCAGTATTGCTGGATAAAATACAAGGCTGTGCTACATTAAAAAATAAATGACTGCGAAAACAGGTGTATTTCTATAATATATTCCATATGCGGCCTCCAGTCCTAAGTGCTATGTAGACATTTTTCCTCAATTTTCCTGGCCCCCCTCACCTGCGGCTCATACCCTTGCTCACTCCCTGCTCCTTGAGTGGGGCTGGATTTAGTGACTTGCTCCATTGAAAAGAATGCAGCAAAAATGAGAGAATGTGACCCCCACGTACAGGTCAAAGAAGGATGTTGTATGCCTCTCTTGCTGTCCCAATAGCTCAATTTGATGCCAGATGCCTTATGAAGGAACCTACATAGTCAGGGACAGATACCTCTGGCTAACAGCCAGTGAGGACCAGAGGCCAGGCAACAACCAGGTGAGTGATCCTGGAAGTGTCCCTTCCCAAGTCCCCAAGTCCTTTACTGATATGAGAACATTATGAGAGGATTTGAGCCGGAGGATTCCTGATTAAGGTTCCTATATAAAAGGTCTTCAAAAGTTTATATGCCAATTTCAGTCCCCAGCTGGTTATGACATTCACAGGTGATGGGAGCATGTAACCTCATTATCCATGGTTGAATGGACCACTACAATGAAGGGTCTAGTTATTGGGACTGGGTCACTTGGAGCATGCCTTTGAAGAGTGTGTTTTAACTCTATGTGCACCCTGCTTACTGGCTGCCAAGAAACAAGCAGATTTCCAGATTTCCAATATCATGTCCTTCCATCAGAAGTGCCACCTTAACCAGACACTTGGACGTCAGTGACAGTGGAATGAAATCTATAGAATCATGAACCAAGATAAATTTTTCTCGATTCCTGCATTTCTCTCAGGTAATTTTGTCACAACAATGAAAAGAGACTAACATGGTCACTTAAAACAAACCCAGGTTCCTAACCCACGAAAACCATGGTATAATCAAATTAGTTTGCTATTGAAGTTACCCAGCATTTGGGGTAGCACGCAGTACAGTAACAGATGACAAATTCCTTTCCACAGCAGACACTCGGGGTACTCAAATATCTCCACAGGAAGTTCTTCTTGGGCCCTTGGCTCACAGTTACCTGCCACTGGTGGCATCAGTTCATCTTCTGAACCTGTAGAAGGGGAGGCTAATTTGTCTCTACAGTCTCTCCCCATGCTCCAGATAGCCACGAGAAATGGTTTTGTCTAGGAACTACATGAAGAAAGAGCCCTCATTTGTGGCTCGCTCTCTACCTACCAAGGACCAAAATCTGCTTCCCACTGCCTCTGTTTCCTTTGATTTTTTTTCAGTAACCAAACTGCATTGACAAAATAAGACTACAAGAAGAATTTTCTTCTATGAAAACCTCACCTTTGGTCTAGCCTGAGAAGGTCCTTTGTTGTATTGTTGCCATTTGAAACCATTACTCAGACTTCTAATTCACACACCACTTAAGTATTTCATCAGTGCAGAGCCACTGTAGCAGCTTTCATTCAAGGATATGCATTTGTTCCCTTTTTCAGTATTACCCGTTTCTCAAGGAAGTTACAGTAGCTGTCCCTGCCAGTATGTTTTATAGCTCATGGGGAAACGTGAATCAGAGACTGGACTTTTAAAGCCTTCAGAGTTCTACTCTTGTGCAAGAAGAATATTTTTCCATTGGGAGACCACCTTGCCTCAGTGAAAGGAATTGGCTGAGCATCTCTAACTCAAAAATCCAAAATATGGAATGTTCCTGAATCCAAAACAATTTGAATATGTTTTTCAATACTGCATGTGGAAAACCTCATGCCTAATAAACTATCATTGATGTAGGTTGCAGTTCCAACACAGATGGAAAACACACAGTTGATTCAGTAAACCCAAAGGGCAAAAACTTTCACAGCTCCTTTAAGCTGATATATATCTTTTACACAACAATCTAAAAGATCATATGCATAAGTGATAAAAACTCAGTGATGCCTTTGTTTTTTTGATGATTCAAAGTACACAGGTTGCTTCATGTATAAAAATATTAAAATAATATTTTAAATTACTTTCAGGTTACAAGTCTAAAACATATAAATATAAATTTCGTGTTTAAATTTTGTTCCCATTCCTAAGATATGATATCTGCATATATATATACATACGTATTCATATCTATGAACACATATGCATCCATCTATCTTCCAAAATCTACAAAAGTCCAAAATACCTACAAACATTTTCTGAGAAGATATATTCAATCTATGCTATTTTGTGCTTTCTCTAATTAAGCATTACTTAGATCTGGCAAAGAGAAGAACAGAAAACAGTCATGAAGTTCAGATTTCATTTCAAAACAGACTGTTAGGATGGGAAGTTACCTCCACATTCTCGAGAGGTTAGTAGCCTGGCAGGTTTTCACTACCCCAGAAGAAGGCAACCTGTTAACAGGGTACCTAGCAATGGCAGACTTCACTACCCAAAGACACCAGTAACAAAAACAAAAGAAGCAGCAGGAACCTGAATCCATATTATGATACAATTTTCCCCAAAGAATTATGCTGCTTTAAAAGATATACAGAGGAAAATAATAGTAACACATTGTATCAAATCATAATGAAATAAACTGGATATCAGCCTAAAAGAAACTGCTGGTTCTATACAAATGCCTAAGGGAAAAAACCAACACATCCCTGAGTGATCAGTAGATAAGTGAGAAAAATTAAGTAGAAAATTAAAAAATTCCTATTATCAAATGAAAAGAGGACTTAGCTTACCTTTGGGGTACAACAATATAATTCTAGGAAAGAACTTATAGATTTAAGTACTTACATTAAAAATATCAATGGGGTCTCGAGTCAATAACCTAATGATGCCCCTTAGAAAAACAAGAACAAGCTAAATATGAAAATTAGGTGAAAAGGAATGATAAAATTCAGAAAAGAACCTAAGAAGATGGAGATTAAAAAATAATAAAAAGATTTATTGAAACAGAGAATTTACTTTTGAAAAGATAAGAAAGATTGTGAAATTCTTAGCCAGATTAATCAAAGGAGCATTGAAGCAATAATAGTGTCCCAAAATAAAAAGCCCAAGATATGAGTGATTCACTTGCAAATCTTTACAGAAGTATTAAGACAGACACCAACTTGCCTCAAACTAAGCCATGAAACAGTCATGATTCATTCTATAATGTAATTGTTACTTAGATACCAAAGCTGAATAAGCACAACAAAACCAGAAAAATATTGAATAATTTCTTTGGATGATTTCATTCATCAATAAAATGCTTGTAAATGAAATTAAACAACACATTACAACGATCATAACTATCAATTTGGTTCAACAGCACAAATCAATAACAGTTAAACACCACATTAGCAGAATCATAGAAATCACAGAATCATCTCAATAGATGCAAAAGGCATGTGTTAATCAACATAAACATTTATTCATAATAAAAGCCATTTAAAATTAATATCTGGTGTCTTATATTGCAACAAAATAAAGGTAATATACAACAAAGTAACTGCATATTATACTAGATGGACAAGAACTAAAAACATTTCTCCTAAATTTATGACTGCAGCAAGGGTTTCTCTACTCTTTAGAGTCTTATTCAACATAGTAGTTAAAGTATAAGAGCAATAAGATAAGAAAAACAAATTCAAGGGATATAAATAAAAAAGGAATTCAGATTGTCTCTGCTGATCAAAGCTTTATGAAAATTATCAGTATATATATTCAGCATACAACGATCACTACCTTTTCTTATAATGGCATGAAACATGAATAGAAATCAGTCAGTAAAATCTCATTCTCAATGGCCTGCAAAAATCAAATCATCTAGGAATAAACTGAATCAGAGTGATCCAATACCTCAGCAATAAAAAATATAAAACACTGGAGATAGAAATTGAAGGCACTACAAGATGGATAGACCTCTCAAATTCATAGGTGGACAGAATATTGTGAAAATGGCCACATTGCCACAACAAACAAACTACAGATTCGGTGTAGACTTCATCAAAATTCAAATAACTTTTTCCATAGAAATTGAAAGGAATACAGTACTAAAAGTATCACAATATTTGATTTCAAACCATATTATTACAGAACAATAAAAACAAAAACAGCATGGGGTTAGCACAAAAACCGAGGCACAGAACAGTGGAATAGAACAAAGGGCCCAGAAACCAATCCAGACAGCTGTAGCCATCTGATTCTTGCTGGAGGTACTAAAAGCTATACTTCTCGAGGAAAAAGGCCCTCTCGAATGAGTGGTGCAGGCAACATTAAATATGTGTATAACAGGCACTAGATCCCTCAATCCCATCTCATCATGGAAAATCAGTCCTAAATGGATCAAAAGTCTCAAATCTTAAGATATGAAATTTTTGAAGCTACTAAAGAAAAAACAGGGAAACCACTTCAAAATTGAGATAACAAGAAATGGATTTTCTGAAATGGATTCTAATAGCATAATATACCAGCAAGAACTGTGTGAGTACCTGGAATAAGATTCTGGACAGCAGGAGAAACAACTACTATACCAAGACAGTCTACAGAATATGAAAGAGATGTCTGAGAATGCCAGGTCTTCATCTGATGCAGACAGAAATCCAGGGTTTATGAAGAACATAAGCAATTTAAACATCTAAGAAATAGATAACCAATTCAATAAATGGCCAAGCAAACTAGATAATTTGCAAAACATGAAGTACAAATTGTCAATAAATACAAGAAAAAAATACTCGACACCTTTAGCTATAAGGGAAGTGCAAATCAAAACAACATTGAGATTCCATCTCTCTCTAGGCAGGAGGGCTACGATCAAAAAAAAATGCTGTTAAGAGTGGGCTCATTTCACTCTCCCTCTCCCCCTTTTTCTTCCTTTCTTCTCCTTCTATCCCTCTTCCTCCGTGTGTGTGTGTGTGTGTGTGTGTGTGTGTACATTAACAAGAATGTAATCAGTGCCACCTCTATGGAAAGCAACACAAAGCCTCAACTACAAATACAACTGAGATACTATAGAAAGAGAAAATTAAAAAAATAAACAAATGACAACAACAACAAAAACAACACAGGAAGTAAAACAGTTCCTTACCCTGGAATCTGATTTAATTTCTTGGGGGCTGAGGGTTTAAGAATTTTGACAGTACTTGGGGGTGGGGAAACATACAAAACTTGCCTGGAGAGATAATACTTACTTTCTTGAGCAATATCTCAAAAAATGTTTAAACTGCCAATAAATCATGCTTAATGTCATGTATGTAACTTTTCCATTTAAGTCTATTAACATGTCTTTCTCATATACAAACTCAAATCATCCACATCATAATTATGTTGCAATCATTTGCTAAAGAAATTTCTTTAAGATAAATACATAATATTTAAGACAATTATCAGTCTGATTACAGGGCAAGGCTAGTTCAGATACCCTCTTCTCTATTGCTTAGGGCCTTAGCTGGGGTCATCCTTGTGGATTCCTGGGCATTTTTCTAGAGCCAGGTTTCTTGCTAACGCCATAATGGCTTCCTCAATAAAGATATCTCTTTCCCTGCTCTCATATCTTAAATATCACTATAGAACCTTCATCCAACAACAGATGGAAACAGAGGCAAAGACCCACATCAGAGCACTGGANTATACCTTGCTTAACCTAGATGTAGTAGGGAGGGCCTTGGACTTTCCACAGGGCGGGGTACATTGCCCTCTCTTAGAATTGGAGGGGGTAGGGTGGGAGGGTGTTGGGATGGATTGGGAGGGGAGTGGGAGGAGAGGAGGGTGTGGGAATTTGGATTAGTATTTTTTAAGTAATAAAATAAAAAAAGAAATAAAAACATAAATACGTAAAAACCAGAACATATTTTCAAACAATTTAAACTCTGCTTTATCTCTAAACCTGGTTGTAAATTGCATCCTTTGAGAAATGCAACTTCAAAAACCAAAATCCATATTGACAACAAGGTGCACCTCTCTCACCACCCATACTTAAGTCTGAAGTATGTTCTATTCCCTTCTAAATAGATCCCAATTCTACTTCATATTGTCTCATCCTGAAGTCCTTTTCTGCAGTGCAATCAAGATCCAGGCTTCACTTGAGTACAGATACCTAAGGCTAGAGTCAGCATGGTTAGGCTGAGTATCCTAATCCTGATAATATATTTGAATCATAGGTATACACACACACACACACACATAGAGGATACACACACACACACGTGTGTGTATGTATATTCAGGAGTCTATAATTACACTAAAGCCATACCTGAACCTTTATGTAAAGGTTGAAAGGAAATCTCAAGGTTATCTCTCAAGGGGTCTTAGGTACAAACACAGTGTCCCAATAACATATAAGGATGAATTATTTTAACTTTCCTCAGTCACATATAAATCAGTGTATAACAGAGATACTTGAAAATTGTTCATTATGCTGTTGTTCACAAAGGCCAAGTTGTAGAATCAGCCTAAGAACAGATTCAGAAAATGCAAAATATACAAATACTGTCATATTATTGAGTCATAAAAATGCTGATATATGTCATTTAGAAAACACGGGGTAGGGCTGGAGAGCATGATAAGAGCAATGAGGAAGACTCAAGAAGACAAACGACATGCTTCTTTCTCACATGCAATCTGGATTTTAAACCAGTCGTGAAGACAGCAGGAAGAGTACTGAGGAAGAGGAAGGGTACAAGAAGGAGAAAGAAGTGTGAAATAGTGGAAGTGAGGATGGCTGGAGCACATTGTGTACATGCATGAAAACGTGAAGACAAATCTCACTATTTCCTACAGTGAAGTCACTAATATAGATGTTAACCAAGATAGTTTTATATATTTATGTTAACAGATATCTTTACATATTTAACTCACATGTAAAATACACACATGTTAAAGTATAGTTCAAGACCATTCTATATATACCAAATTAGTCATTGAAAAAAAGTATTTTTGCCATTATCTGGGGTCTCTTATTTTCTTGTGGTAGACCTGGAACAAATCAACCCCACGTCTTCATTTATTCATTTGAAATGGGAGATTTTAGTATGCATATGGTAAAGTGTACAATAACTGGCACTGTTTATTATAATCTATATGTCAAAATGGTCAAGTGATTCTGTGATTTAAATCTTTGAGTTAACAACAGAACTCTGCACGTATGGAAATGGTTTACGTTCTGGGCTCTTTAATCACCTGCTAGGCAGGGCTAGTTATCACTTAAAGAACAGCTGAGTAACTGAAGGCCTAAACTTAGCTCATTCAAATTATACTGCTACAGTGGTTAGTTGATTTTACATTGGGATATCCAGCCTTAGAGCAATATCTCATCCATAAAGTGGTCTGGTATTCTCAAGTTCTTCTACAGGGAACTCTAAAAGCTGCTTGGCCTGGGCAGAGAGCACTGTCAAATATAAATGACCTAAAGATCCTAAGAGCTCAACACTGCTCAAAGGAAAGCACTATCAAAATGAGCATGGGCTAATAATGGAAAGTCCCTTTGGGTAGATCTTTCCAACAGAGCAGAAGAGATATGTAGTTCCAGAGGATGGGAATAACACTGGTTCCTTTACATCCAGTTGTTCTTACTCTTTCACTTATTCTAATAGTCACTGGCTGAGAGAAGTCATGGTATTCTCTGTGTGAAAGTAATAACATCAAAGAAATTTAAACCAATTAAGCACAGCATTAAAACATAGCATGTTCTGAGCAATAATCAGAATATTATCTTCCTAGACACCGTTCATGAAATATAGTTTGCCTGCACTTGCATATGTTTCACCTTCTCATTTGCTGAATACCAGGCTAAATACTAGCATTCATTGAATGCAGCCTTAACCGCATTTCTCCATTATACCCAGGGTTAGGGTATGAAGGGAGTGCAGAATAAGTGAATGAACTGTGGTGCTGAGCATCAAAAAATCTGCAATCAACTGACTATCGGGGATCACTCCTCTAACCCCAGAAGAGACAGACACAAGTGGATCTCTGTGAGATCCAGGGAAGCAAGGCCTACACAGTGAGGTCCAGGCCAGTCAGAGCTATACTGTGTGACTATAGACTCTTAGGTCAGAGCAAAATGTATTGTTAGATCATCATGAGTTTAAATAAGACTGTAGGGTGCTGTAGAATGTGATTTCTATAAGTTAGCAAGGAAAGGGAAGATAGGAACTGGTAACAGTATTAAAATTTTAAAAATAAAACAGTGATGTAGGAGGGTCATATGTCTATGTGTTACTTTCATTGGTTAATAAAGAAGCTGCCTTGGCCTTTTGATANTTCGGGGTATAAGCTAGCTGTGCAGGAGCTGGGCTGGATGAAAAACAGGCCTGCACCCCTTTTGCTACAAAACAATAAGTTTAAAGTTTATACAACATTGAATCTTTCTTCAGGAATTAAATTAGACATGATTATAGACTGATCTGTCATCTCCAAAATTTATAATGTTGATGACCTAATACCAAACACCTCAACATGGACTATATGAGGATACAGCTTTTAAAAGGGCAACTAAGCTTGTGCTCTATAAAGACAGCCCTCATTGAAAAATGAATGAATATAAAACAATGGAGTAAAATGAGATAACATGAATGAATCCAGTCAGTATGACTGCTGTCTTTATAAGAGGAGTAGAGTAAGAGAGAGGCAGTCATAGTGGGGAGACCATGTGGAGATAAAAGGAGATGCCAAACTAGAGGGACTCAGAGAAATCTTCTAACACTTTGGGGACATTTTTTTCTTCAGAGTTATATGTAACTAGGTCGACCTGAGACTCACTATGTAGTTGAAGCTGACCTTGAGTTTTTAGTCTTCTGCCTTCCAAGCATCAGGATGATAATCATGCACTCCCATCAACTTTGATAATATAAATTGGTGTGGCTCAGGTCACATCCCCTGGTCTGAGATCCAGGGCTTTGCTTTATCATCTCCAGAGAGGAACACAAACACATCATCTCTTCCCAAACTAATTGCACTCAGACAGAGAAATGGTGGTGTCTATTCTAAAGCTTGTGTTGTTCCACCTTCAACTTTAAAAGCAAACCCATTGCCTGGATCTTTTTCCTATTCATTTGTGAGAGGATAATTTGTACAAGAACGCCAGGAGACCTGGGTGTTTCTGAAGTCAATAGAAAGGAAAGGAATTTTCTCCAGGCTCTGGAAGTTCCTTGTTCTAAATTTAAAACTTCCCAAATGAAGAAAATTAGCATTAAGGGTTGGCAAACTCCTAAATGATTCTCTCCACTATTCTCAGGATTCTGTAATTACACTAAAGCCACACCTGCAACTTTATGTAAAGGTTGAAAGAAGATCTTCTCAAAGGGTCTTAGATCCAAACACAGTGTCCCAATAATAGAAAAGGATTAATTATTTTTAATTTTCACCAGAAAAATAGTCATTGAATTCCTTCTTTGAATTTTAAAGGACTTTCCAGGTATATGTTTGCTGCATGCATTTATTCTTGTTGCAAGGTAAGACAAAACTGAGGGGTGTGTTCCCTGCAATTTAGTGATGTTTACTAAATGTGGAACCTAATGTATCCCCAATACACCCAACATTAGGCTGTAGATGGGGAAAAATCAGATATTCTGTATTTAGATAGCTAATGGGCATTTCAGCACAAATACAGCAAAAACAAGTATTGCAATTTTCTATTTTCCTCATCTCTGAAAATAATGCTATTTCCCTGGTTTAAACAACAAAACTAAGATTTATCCTTGACTTCTCATTCAGCAGTTTCCACTACCCAATTCATCAGCTGTTCCCATACTTACCATCTCCAGAAGACCCACCTCTCCCTGCTTCAGGGCAAAGTTCCCAATGATCCTGCATCCAAATGCTCACCACCAATACTCTATCACCCCACCTTTTTCTTAAACACATCCTCTGGCTTCTAGTCGTCTCCTTACCAATCTACTATTTGAGTAAACAGATGGGAACTCTTCAAACTACATGAAACCATACCATTGCTCTATTAAAAACTATTTAACGGTGTCTCATTTTGTAGGATAAATTCAATACACTTATCATATTCTAAAAGCTCCCAGATGAGCTACCAATTGCTTTCTCTCTACCTCAATTACTAGAACTATCCTCCTAGATCGCCTAGCTACTACTCCTACTGGGCTTACTCACCCCCTTGAAGAGAGGAGCTCTTCAGAGCTCTGTCGTGATGCTTCCCACCATCCTACCCTGCTCTTCTGCCCCAGCACTGCTCAAGTCTCACTCTTGAACTGCATCTCTGGTAGCTTTGGGGTGGCTGCTCCCCTTGAGGCTCAAGATGTCAGTCTTGAACGTAGCCATCCTGATAGAAACAGTCCTATTCCTTCTTGCGCCACTTTTAGTATGCAACAGAGCACCGGTGCAAATTCTTAGTTATTTATACACGCTGTTTGTCTCCAACTCAGCAAAACAGAAGCCTTCTGAGGAGAGGGGATTTCTTCTCTATTTATCTCCTTATCTCTAGCAGATGTCTGTCACTGTGAACACAGCTAGTGGTCAGCAAACAGCAGTTTAACCAGTATTACCAGTGAGGAGAGAGTGTGGCTAAGTCACGAAGAGAGACATTTTAATTTTCCTATGGTTATCAAGATAGTAAGCAACTTTGCAAAATGAGAAATACTTTTTAAATCTTTGATTTTTTTCCAGAAAGCAAATAAAAATTCAGATTTGTTCAACTTCAGAAACTGTTAAGTAAATTTAACATTTTAACAAGCTCACATCTCCCAGAGTAGAATAATTAGTGTCACTTACCTGTCTATATCGAGTCTGAGAAAACTACCTGGACCTTGCTTGGACTACATTGGCAGCCCAGGAATTAGAGCCAAATATCCCTAAAATCTCATTACCCTGAGTTCAAACTTAGTTTTCCTGACTAAAATTTCATTTCCAAAGAAGCTCAGCACAAAGGCTTCCAATTCACGTTAGGCCCACTGGGTCCACTGCAATTACCACTGGAGTATAACCTACAGGGTGTGAGATAACGTGATTCCATGCAATGCCTGCCTTTTGCAGAAACTGTGGTCTGCTAGAATAGAAGAGATATTTGAGCTGCCCTGCAGCAGGTCCTGGATGAACTGTCAAGGCAAGGTTAGAGTAGGAGTTAGTCTTACGTACAGACAATAAGAGGTAATTATAAAGAGCTATATATAAAGAGCACCGACTTTTGTGTGCAGATGGCTGAGCACTGCCAGTGAGTTCCAAAATCAGCCAGTTGGGCAAATTAATGTTATATCTACACTTCATCCTTCCCAGAGTCTGGGGTCGATGTCTTGTGGAACAACAAAGAAATAAACAATTTGGCAGCTACTATGGTGGACATCAAAGTGTACTTCCTTTGCCATCTTTTAATGTATAACATTGCCACATAGCTAGGCCCTGCCTTCTATACTTTCTCAAAGGGAAAATTTGGTTAATCTCTTTTAAAATGGATTATAAACATTTGCTTTATTAAGTAGCCTATACTTGAAGGTAATTTAGCTATTGTTTATTAGTTAGGCTCACTGTAATCAAGTTAAGTAATTATACTCTGCCCTGAATACTGCTGGTACCTTATCGTCACAGCTCCAAGGCACATTGCCCTTTTCATTTTTCTGACTCTCAGAGTTTGGTTCATTCTTTAAACTGTCAGCTAGAAACGTCTAGCTTTTGTTTATGAAGCTTTGAGTTTCCTCCTTCCTCCCACCTCTGCTGCTATGTAAGGAACTGACTATCTCATTACCAGAACAATTAGAACTATTAACTTAAGGAAAAATACACTTTACCCCTTTTGGTAAAGAATAAACTTGGTATTTTGTGTTTCTAACATTTGTTTTGGCTGCTGCATGGCCTTTTATTATTAGATCAGGAGTTACATTTTAAATGTTCACAGATATCAGATAAGTGACCTCTAGATCATTAAAGTTCCGCTATGGTTAAATTTCTGTCTAACATTTATTCATCTTGGGAAAGGGATATAAACAAATAAACAGCATGTGGTATTTCCAGGCCATGTGCAATATGCTGATAGGCCAGTGGTCACCACCTGTGGCACCAATTGCCTTTGCTATCAGCAGCACCATTACTGGACGTCAGTTCTCTCCAAACTCACCCCACTGTTTAGGTCTGTCAGTAGGACTGTGGAAAGCCACTCCACAGTGAAATTCTGAAAACTGTGACTTCTTTGAACCTTGAAACTTTAGAAGCTCTCTAAGGAGGCATCATAAATATTAAAAATTCAAACTATGAAATGGTAATCAAAAGAGATAGGAACGGTGAACACACACAAATGGAAAATGTATAAAAACGGTCAACAGAGTTCCTAAAACAAAGTCCTTAACTTATTTTAGGAATTCTAAATTCTCTTGGATATGGGAATAAAAAGACTCTACATTAAACTGGCTCCAAAATGACTTGCAATTCAAATAATAAGGCACAGATAAAATCATGCACAGAAATGAAGTGATGCTTCTCTTTGATCAAGATGACTTAGGCGTGCCTTGGTGGCATGTGCACCTCCTCACCTTCATCTCACAGATAACGCAGCTCAATAAAAGAAAAAGTAAAAAATTTTTAAATTCCTACAAATAATTCAAGTGCAGTAATTGGCTGAGATATATTCCAATGATATATCCAAAAAGCGATCCATTTATATGCTATATCTTTTATGTCTCTTCTTTATTCTCATGAAAGTGATACTTCACTTGTTGGGGGTGGGCATAGGGAGTGGTTATGTGAAACATGACCATGGCGGAACCTGATTCAATGTCAATAAGATTCTTGGAACATTTGCAA
>LOEQ01002414.1:68199-135737 GCA_001685075.1 Bramus lutescens | reverse complement strand
AAGTAGAGGTCTCTAAACGATGACTCCATAGGACACCGATGTTTTATAAATTTATGACTACAGAGTTTCATAAGAATTAAGTAGCAGGGAGAAAGGTTCGAACCAAAGTGCTCCAAGTCAAGTCTTCAGCTGTATCAGTCCTGGGAACACGGCTTATTATGTTACTATTAAATCACCACTCTCCACCTCCATCCTGCCTCAGTTTCCTTATTTGAAGATAGGAACTATAATTGTACTGACCTTCATCTGGTTGTTATAAAAATCAAGTGATATATTCAAGTATTTAGAACAATTCCTGGAAAATCACAAGTGAAATATGAGGATGGTCTAGCTAGCATTAAAGAAAAAGAACCACCAAGACGAGTTTGGTCAATATCCATCAGGAAAGGAAAACCAGAAAACTTCACTGACTTCAACCTGGGAAGAACAGATAAAATGTGTTCAAGTCTTCTCTAGCTATTTCCTAACCGGGCCTATAACAGATCACAGTAAATCCAGTCCTGTGGATGGCAGTGTGAATCTGAGCCGCAGCACTCAACCTTGTTTGCAGCCTGCCCGGAAAGATGGCAGATTCTCACCAGCGAAGCGACCCTAAAGATGTGGCTGGCGGAGCACAAAGCACTTGATAATGACAGAAACCATTCAGCTGTGCTGAGGATGTAACCAGGGTAAGAAGTCGCTGCTATAAAAGGCAGGGACTTGAGAAATCACTGTTACCACTAGAAGAGCAAGCCTATGAAGGGCTGGCTACTGCACATTCAGCTCTAAGCACCGACATCCTCCTTGCTCCCGCCCCCACTCTTTAATTGCCTTCCATACACTGAGTAAATTAATTTATTGATATGGTCTCGCTTTTTGTTCATATCAGTATTTCATATCATCAGCTTCTTGGAGCACCTATATCAAGTTCACATGTGTGTTTAATGATTCAGATTTGAAGGCTCGTCCAGGTTGAGACAAAACTCCTAATGAAGCCTGGAGTTGTGGGAAAAGAAACCCCAAATAGGCTATGTTAAACAATCATTTTTGATACCAGTAGGCTTTAGATGCCACTGATGGCATTCTGGATTGGATAATTGTTACCATGTAGTGTGTGATGCTAACAGAACTGCCAGCCAGTCCCTATGCATTGGTTGCTATGTGTCCTGTGGGGGCATTAGTACACCTAACCATTGAGCTTTCTGCCTTCCACTATGAATGGAATCATGAATATAGTCAACTGCTTAGTGAAGCAATGGGTTTCAGTTGCTGCCTATGGGCCTCCTTATTGAAACGGGTTTGAGCAGCGTTCCATATGCAGTCTTGCAGTTATGTATTTCCTCCAGTCATTTCCACGGCATTAAACTCAAGTCGCTAAGTGAAGGATTCTAATTTGAAGGCTTATGCAGGGGTGTGTTCTTACCCTACCTGTTGCAAGTCGCTTTAACATTAAACCCACACAAATGACTTTTTAAAAGAAGCAAGTCCTGTTCCTATAGATGTGATATATGATGCTTAGAAAGTCATAATGCTGTAGAATTCATCATATCACATTTGGCGGTTTTAAATATTCATGTACATTTAACTATAACTCAAAAGGGAAAAGTGGTTTTCTACAGGAAAATGTATTTATATATTTATGGATTTAAAGGGGAGTGATAAACTTTTTACTGCAGATATTATTTTTATACATCCAGTATGCCAATCAATCAGCCCTGGGATTCAAGTGGATTGTTTTAATTAATTCTCTTAACCACATACCATTAGTATCATTCTTATTTCCTAAGGAGAATCATGTTTTAATGAGAAAGACTACGTTATTCACGCTCACATAACTTCTTTACTGTCATATTAAGTAGTCTTGAAACATTTTTAATAAATAACAGAAATAAGGATTCTTTTATAACTTATTTTATGAGAGTAAAATCACATAGGAAAGTAAGGAGGAAACATGACCATTCTCACTCTTGAACATGAATTAAAAAACAAAACAAAAACAACCTAATGGCAGAAATTTCTATAAGGTATGAAGATAATATTGCATCATAATTTAAGAGATCCCCTTCCAGGAATTTTAAAACTTACACAATATCATATATATTTGTGTGCTCATGTTATAGAAATAAAGTATAAAAATTACATGGGGATGCCAATAGATATAAATAAATCTGAATGTATATTTTTAAATCAGACATCAAAAGCCTTAGTCAACCTGGGATGTACACAAGAGCTAGCCTCGTCCTTTGCCTGGGCAATGTGGGAGAGCTGTCCCTGGTGACATGGGCATGAGAAAGCTGGTGGATTGACCAACTCAGTTACTACCCAGGCTCAGATTCAGGGCCTAGAGTTGGCTCACCCCAACATCTACCCCATCTATGAATTATAGTTACAGTATTTAGTCTATTTGTATTAGGCAAAAAATTCTATCATCTATTTTCTCTTTGTGAGCATAAAGTTTCATAGTTAATTTATCTTTTATCATAACTAAAGAAAACTATAACTATATGTCTTCATCTCCATCAAAGACTCCAGAAGGATACATTATTACCTAAGTAAACAGGAAGTGTAGTGTAAGCTACTTCCAAAACAAGAATTGACAAAGACATCTTGCTGTCTGGACAGTCACCCAAAGTTCTTCTGTACCGTTGGGGCATTCTTCTTCAGTCTACAATCCCATAGTATCTGGCAGACTTTTCCATGAAGCAGGAACCCTGAAGGGTTGTCTCACCTTCTTTAGGCAAGTTTAACAGTCATTTTCCTTTGGGTCTTATATATACAGCATACCATCAAGCAGTGCAGGCAAGAACAGTTTTGCCCAAATAGCTAACCTTGTCAAATTGAAGGCAAATTCCATAATGATGAAATTCTTCAAAGCCCATAAACTTCTCTGAAGTAATTGATGCTGCCAAAAGTAGACTTGTCTTGCTGTCGAGAAAAATCTAAGTTCTTAAAATCTTTTAAATGCCATATTCTGTAGGTCTCTGAAGTGTTGAAGATTATCTAACTGAAATATATCTCTTTATAACTAGAAAACCTAACTAACATGACTAAAAGTTTGATTATTACAGATGACTATATTTTGTTTTTGTTCTTTGTTTTTAAAGGCAAGGTTTTTCTGTGTAGTTTGAGTGCCTATCCTGGAACCACCTCTTGTAGACCAGGTTGGCCTCAAATTCATAGAGATCTGCTTGTTTCTGCCTCACGAGTGCTGGGATGAAAGGTGTGCACCACCACCACCCACCATACATTACATTTTTCAATGAATTGTGCTAGGCTTCCCTGAGTCTCCTTATTCCCCAGGGAAAATGAGTGTGCTATCTGCCCATTCCCACCACCCCACGATGCAGGACAATCAGACACGATAGTGAGTCGAGTCAAAGCAGGAACTCGGTTTATTACTGTGAGCATCCACTTATAAAAGGTAAGTGAATCCTGTGATGTAAGGGTACCTCCAGGCAATGAGAGGCTGCCAAACCCTTGGCTGGAGGGGCATCTACCTAGTTTTGGCTGTCTCATCCTCGCTCAAACTCAAACCAGGCTTTTCTCTGTCCTACAGGCCTCGAAGTATAGGACCTGAACTTGAGCCAGGCTAAAGAGACAGGATGTCCGGAGCTTCATATCCTGGACTTGAACTCGGTGGCTTTTCTCTGTCCTACAGGCCTCGAAGTATAGGACCTGAACTTGAGCCAGGCTTTTTTTCTGTCCAATAGGCCTTGAGGTACAGGCCCTGAGATAATTTTGGTTCAACAAGTTGCATAAATACAATACCTCAAACAAGAGCAGGAATATATATACACACTGTAACAAAATTGACCTTGAATTTGTATCAATAGACCAAGATCCATATCAATGCAAAGTATTCATCTCTATATCATATTCCCCTTATTTTTTAAATAAAATGGTTGTGATCATTAATCATTCATAATCAACCCCTTTTAAATGAGAACAAACATTTATAAACAATCATTTTGGGAATTTGGGTATTGTTTTCTCCAAACTGTTTCTTGTTGTTTATTGGGTGAAGTATTTTTAGGGTTCATGGAGACCTTTTGGTGGGTCTTGTTTTATCAAACCACATTAGTCTGGAAGGAATCCACAGGTTCCCATCCTCTGTGGAAACAAAAGCAGAACCTGTTTTCCAAAGTAACATATTCTAAGACTCAAATTTTGAAGTCAAGACATCTTTAAAATATCTATGTTGGTTTAGTTTAGCAGTCCCCAGAATAAAATATCTCTATGTAGTCAAGAAATTAAAAGAAAATACAATTATGTATATATATATATATATTTATAATCCAGACTCTGTGTATGTATTCCAACTTTATGTGGCTTATTTTTTTACTCCTATTACTTTTTAATATTTATTTTATTATTTTCACTTCTTTATTCTATGACTGTCTATACTTTTTCTTATCTCTCTCCTAAGCCCATGTACATTTATCCAACACAGTGACCCATTCAGAGGTCTTTTTTTGTCTGAATCAGTCTTATTGTGTATTTGTAATCATTTTTTTGACCAGGAGAGTTTCCTTTTTTTTTTCTTTTAATGCTAAGCAGGTGTAGCTAGGACTAACACTGAGGCTTTGCCAGTTTGTTAACATGGTGGAGGTATGTCCACCATTTCTGTGAGCAATGCTCATGGCTTAAGCTTCAGGAATGCAGAAGATCTATGTCACCGTTAAGCAACTTGTAGCACTCTGTTCACAAACCCCAATTTAAATGCTTTGTTGCAGGACCTCCCAAAAGAGCCAGAGTCCTTCCTGCCACCAGTATGAACCAGAAAGTTGCCTCTTAAAAGAACTGGTGTTGCTGATATGAACTGCAAAGTGCAGAATTCCCCAGTATCTGGAGGTGATTTGCAAAGCAAGCTACTAAAGTTTCAGTTGGCAAACAACAAAAACGGCAAGTTGGAAGAAGCATTTCCACTGAAGAAATCATCTACATTTTACTGGCTACTTAATAGACTTTCTCATGGGCATAACTTATAAAGGAATCTCTGATGATGTCACAAACTACTTCACAAGACATTGACCCTGCATGCTCTTACCTAGAAAAACAGCAACAAAGTGTCAGTTGCCACCAGAAAACGTACATCTCCCAGGATGTTGGAGAATCAGAGTATCAGAGTGCTTCTGTACAATGAACACTGAGTATAGTTCAAATTATTTCACTTAAGGAAAAAT
This sequence comes from Bramus lutescens, assembly GCA_001685075.1. Classification (NCBI taxonomy): domain Eukaryota; kingdom Metazoa; phylum Chordata; class Mammalia; order Rodentia; family Cricetidae; genus Bramus; species Bramus lutescens. Next base: position 130,575 of record LOEQ01002414.1, on the reverse strand, counting down.
GAGTTGAAGGTGGAAAGGCCTTACATGTGAGAGTCTGCCTATGTGGAAGAAGGTTTGGGAAGAGACTATAGCTGGAATGCATCAGTTTTCCAAACACAAAGAGAGCTTAAGTCACCTCTTCACGAGAGGGGAATCTGAAAACTTGAAAGACAGGAGGTAAGTAATATGTTGAAGCTTGGTTTGTGCTAGTTACTGAGTGCTAGAAGCTTTCACACATATTTTAGATTTTTAAAAGTGTGATTCTGATTACAGGGCAAGTCAAGATCGGGCCCCCTCTCCTCTATTGCTTAGGGTCTTAGCTGGAGTCATCCTTGTGGATTCCTGGGAATTTCTCTAGAGCCAGGTTTCTTGCTAACCCTATAATGGCTCCCTCAATCAAGATATCACTTTCCTTGCTCTCATCTCTGTTATTCTTCCTTCTCGACTATCCCGTTCCTTCAAGTTCTCCTCCCCCCTCCCCCCTCCCCTCCTCTTCCCCTTCCACCTTCCCTTCTCCTCCCACCCCCATGCTCCCTGTAGTCAGACTGATAAATATCTTAAATACCATCATAGAACCTTCATCCAGCAACTGATGAAAACAGAGGCAGAGACCTGCGTTGGAGCATTGGACTGAGCTCCCAAAGTCCAGCTGAAGAGTAGGAGGAACGAGAATATGAGCAAAGAGGTCAAGACCATGATGGGCACACCCACTGAAACAGTCTACCTGAGCTAATGGGAACTCACCAACTCCAGCTAGACAGAGAAAGAACCAGCATAGGACCAAACTTGTCCGTCTGAATGTGGTTGACAGCTGCATGGCTGGGGCAGACTGAGGGGCCACTGGCAGTGGCACCAGAATTTATCCCNACCTTCCCCAAAGCAATGTGCCTTACCCTCTCTGAGAAGTGGATGGGGGTGGGGTGGGAGGGTGTGTGGAGGGAATGGGAGGAGGGGGAAGTGGGAACTTGGATTGGTATGTATAATGAGAAAAGATAATTTGTTTTCTTTTTAAAAAAGAAAAAAGTGAAATTCTAATATAGTTCATTATGAAATTTTCATACACATATATCAACACAGACATAATTTTTTGGTGGGTTATCATATGAAATTCAAAAATGGTTATTTTTTATCTTTACCATTCATTGTTTTGTTTATACTGCTCTGTGTTTATTTACTCAAACATCTCTCTTCTCTATTGTCCTTCAACCTTTGAGATTATCATTACTTCTTTGGTCATAGAATCTGTTCTCTTTGGAGCAGTTAATACATACTTATTAAATAAAATGATCAATGTCCAAGACAGTTTTAGATGTACATCCAAAGATGAATTATTCTACTCATGGTTTAAGGAGACATACATAAAATCTGATGCTGACATCTATATTAATTATACAAGGGATCTGTGTATAATAGAAGACAATGAATTTCCTGTGAGAGACAATACATGAAGCAGTTTGGGTCCCCTAGTTTCCATCCTAGGTAACAATTTAATGTTCATGGCATATTAACAGAAAAGCACATGCTAAGTTCATATAACATAAAATAAGCCTCTTTAATTCATATATAAAGGATGTGGAGGGTCCTATTTTATCTTTCTACAAAATGTTCTCATAAAATGTGTTCATGAACCAAACAGTAACAGAGAAAAAGGTCAATACTGGTTTCAAGCAATTGCATATACCAATTAAGGGGTTGTTCAATAAACTAATTTGATGAAGCTAACACAATGGGCATTATGCTCAACATTGTAAGACTGAATCAATTTAGGCCAAAGAGTTGGATTCTATTGATTTTTTTTATCCTTACTCCATATAAGCTAGATACAGACACACACAAGCAAAACGGTAATTAATTTGGTATAGAATTACTAGGACTAGAGGGATCTTCAGCTCTAACAGAATATAAATGATTTCTATGTTCAAAATTGCTGAAAAAGATGCCTGACTTTATCTCAAGACAAAGTCTTTGTCATCAGCAAGCATGATCTAAATACAGCATTGCTGGAAAGCTGCAGACTGGACATCTGAAAGGAAAGGAAATGTATCGAACAGCAGTTCTCAGAACAGACGATGATGCCACAGGATGAGAGCTGGCAGGTTAAATGTAGATGTGCTGTTATGGAAACTATATTTATATAGTTCAGTAATACATATAAGCTCTCAAGACACCAGGCTATTCTCCTTTTTAACCAAATGCAGACATCCAGCTTTTTCCTGCTGTTCTAGTCATTGTTTTACATCGGTGCCTGTAATTTTTATGATCCTCACATGCTCCTGCTTGACAATCATCTTGGTTTTTTTTCTGAGAATCTGTTCATCCACAGAGTGAGCATGGACTTATTCCCACCAGAAACGACATAATTAATGTGTGTGAGGTACCTGTGAGTTAAAGAAAAGCCAGATTTTTGAAAGTAGCAAAATATAAAGAAAGATTAGGGCAAGCAAGATGAGCAAGCAAAACTTGGTGGCTGCATAGACCTAGTCTCAATTACTTATAAATGTATGTCTTTTCTCTAAGATGTATCAAAAGATTTCAGTTTTTCCTGGCCTCCCAAACTATCCAGGACCACCATAAAATAGACAATGTTCTTCATGGTTCAAACACCCAATTAAATAGATAAAGCATAAATGCATACTTTTTTATTTTAAAGGCTAATTTAGTAGACGATAAAGCCTTAGCAACTGTCCTCCTTCCCTGTCCTTTCTTACCTACCCAGGCAAAAAAATTAGGTTTGTTTCTTTGTAGATATACATACAAATGTTTAAATGCATTTGCAGATATGGGCTATTGTATATAAATGTAGCCACAAAACTGTATGGTATGTCATAAAGGATGCATACTTCTGCTTGCCTTTCTTTGGCAAAAATTCAGGGTTGGTTGGTAACTTTTAACTCAAGTCCTCAGATGTGGTTGCCCATTTATAATCCCAATGGCACTGTGTAAGAATTTCAGAATCTAATGGGAGCTCACCAAGGCCAGCTGGACTGGGACTGAACGAGCATGTGATNGGGAGGGAAATGGGAGGAGGGGAGGAGGTGGAAATTTTAATAAATAAATAAATTTTAAAAAATTTAAAAAAGGAAAAAAAGAATTTCAGTATCTAATCTATACACACTCACCACCCTCTTGACAGTGTGCACATATTTCCTTAGGGCAGTTCCTGCTGACTCATTTGTGTGAACATATTTGCTTAGGAAAGTTCACTCTGACTCACTCTCTCTGACCTCTGAGTTCAGTCATTCTTCTGTTATCTCAATGGGAAGAATAGAGGAGGTGGATCCAAGGACAACAAAAGAGAATTCAGACTGTCTTCTGAGGCTGCCAGAAGTTGAAGAGCTTAGTGACACCTTTCAGAATATAGATGAGGCATCTTCTCCACCCCAATCTTTGCTAAAGCTGACTGGAAATCTCACACCTTCATTGACTCCATCTCCTTTTGCCTAAGATCAGCCACTGCCATACCAGTTACATGCTCCACAAACCCTAGAGAACCAAGCCAATATCTCTTAGCATTTGTTGCGCCATGCCTATTTCCCCAAGAAACACTACTACTGAAACGAAATCTTGTCTATGTCACACAATATTTAACAGTTCTGCCTTTCCAAACACAAATCGTAAGGGCTACCTCGTTGTTTAGAGTTAGTATCCTAAATTATTCATGGGATTTTTTTGTGATTTCCCTATGCATGATCAAAAGTCCACACTAAATCTATTTAAGTGAAATATACAGACGGAAGACCTTTAAAGTTATGTTTTGGGGAAATCCAGAGAGGAGTGCTGGTTGAAAGCAGTAGGAGTTCTGAAGGATATTTTTACTTTTCAAAGGGCTTCATTAAAACACAATAGAAGCATGGGGCATTGATGCCAGGCTTTAACTAGTAAGTTAAAATGCAATTAAATGCACAAAACTGATTATGGGGTCTTACTTTCAGTAACTCAAAAGAAAGGAGAAGAAGCCTGCAGCAAGGTGCACCTACAATTTACTAACTCAGAGTTTTAAACCTTTCTCAGACAGGCTGGCTTTGTTGTTAAAAGGAAGGTAGTTTTGAAGAAAAAATGTAAATCGTTTGAGCTACATGACAATCTTAAGAGATTAATGCATTTCACTATAGGCTACACATTAGGCTGAGAAGACAAAACAAAACAAAGAAAGCTGTTTCTTACCTTTCTCCTAAATTCAGAAATAAAGTTGTGCCCTTCTAGAAAAGCTGGTGTAACTCCTACGGGCACTTAGACATCAGAAAGTCTCCTAGGGCTCCTGCATTCTACTTTGAAGCCATTTTAAGCAGCGCTCATATATAAGAAGGGCAAGGGAGGAAGAGAGGAAACAGTCTCTTAAAACATTCTTCTCATAAGATCATAAGCACAGTCCAAGCCCTGGCCATTTGGATCCTGGGGAACCAGGCTCCTGTCGGGTCCTGATCTGGACCTCAAAAAGAAGAAATTTCCACTGGAAAAACAAAACAAAACAAAAGAAGTCACAACATACAGAAATGACATGAGTTCTTTGTAGATCCTGTCACCCCAAGAATTTGAAGAGTTTTTGTGAAAAATTTGTGATGCTTTGTAAAGTTGTCAGTTCCAATTTTGTTAATGAAAGAACTTCCCAAGTGCAAGAGGGGTTAGACGAAGAGGCAGTAAGGCCAGAGGGAAGTCTCTGACTTGGACAATATGGGATTTCAGAAGTGTACTGAGAACCAGTTCACATACTAGGTTAACTTTAATTCGTTCAAGTAGGCCCTTTCCCATCCTCTCTAGACCAGAGTTCCCATCTGGGTCACACTGTTCATCAGGAATGGGGTAGGCTGAGCACCATGATGTTTCTTTACCATCAAGTTCCAATTCTATATTTTCTATGAGTCACAATCAGTCTGCACTCTTCCCATCTCTGGCATTTATTGTGGAGCCATTGATTAGTGGTTGGTCCCGCCCGATGATGAGTTTTGCATAAATATTCATTTCTGAGAGAACCATGAATGAACTTTCAGTAATGAAATACAACACCCACTTCCCCAAAATACAATCAAAGACTTTTTTTTTTAAAGTTGTCATTCAAAACTAATTTCCATGGAAGAGAGAACACTAGTCATAAATCTGTGCTGCAGATAGTACCATCATACACATGAATCAAAGCTATGAGAAGAATCCTCTATTACTAAGCACCAATCATCCCAGTTGGAATCTTTTTGACCCTTAATCAAGAACAGCTTAACAATATCCACTCTAGAATGAGATTGGGGGCAAATCCAGGGAATAAGATAACATTAAATGTATAGTGCTGTAGTTTTATAGTACATATTCACTGGCTCACATGTCCACACAGTTACCTCCTTTCAGATCCTTGCTGCACATCATTGTGGACTCCCACATTCATCAGCAGTACTGTCTAACTGGTAACCTTGACATCGGGATATTACAGATAAACGGTGGAGGCCTAAATCCCAATGTATTTGTCCATCAGGCTGTTGGGTTGTTATTCAGTCACTATGGTGGAGGATCATACATGGAATTTGTGCCTCTATGAGTGGGTGAAAATAATCTATGATATGAGGATGTAGTTAGAAGTCTGTCATCTGTAGCATAGGAGATCAGAACGTGACCATAAATGGTATCCAGGCCTTAGACTCTAGCTTTTAGAACTGTGAGAAAGAACTTTCTGTTTATAAGTTACCCAGCCTATGATATTTTCTTATAGCAGCTTAAACTAAGACACCAAAAAAATAATTGTTGGAGCATGACATGACAGAAAAAGTAATTCTGCTGCTCTGAGTGTCTACCATAAATACATTACCATATATATATAACTATATATAACAATATATATAACTATGTATAACAAGATTACCATAAATATAAGTATAGCCATATGATAATACACTTAACTCTGTGACCCTCAGTGACATCCCTGTTAAATTCAAATGATTATCTTAGGGGGCTGTACACACACACATACACATACACATAAAACCACACATGTAGGAGTCAGCCAACCATAATAAGCTTAATAAAAACAGACTACCCAAAGGAAGTTCTCTAACTTCCAACCATTATCACCTGTCAGTTTAGGTCTTAGCCATGGTAAGTTTAATGGAGGCCTGAGTCTGAGTAGTTTACCCTGAAACAATACCTGGTTGCAGGAAGGACCATAAACTGAAATTCCCCAACCACCACCCAAGAACAGACCATCCAAAGGAAATGCCTAACGTTCCAACCATTATAGATAGGATCACCTTCCAGCACACACTTACCAGGACACCACTAAACAAATGTCAGCCAATCAGGGGTCTTGAACATTAGAAATCTTTCTCCCGCACCTTTACTACTATAAAAACCCAACTCTGAGCTTGGGGCTCTCCGATTATTCCAATACATTAGACACATGGAGAGACTGAATTTGCAAATTTGTATAAAATAAAGGCTCTTTGCTTTTACATATGAAACTCAGTCTCCTTGTTGGTTTTTGGGGGACTTCATGGATCTGGGCATAATAACACACACATGTGCTTGCACGCACACACACACACACACAGATATTTAATGAGAAATATGACTTGTATAATTTTGTGCTAAATTGCCTTCAGTATAAAAATGATGGAAGAATACCATTTCCAGGAAATATATTTATATGTATGCACACATACATACATTTATATATATATATATGTTAAAACAAGTAGTTTAAAATATTAACCATGTTATAGCCCATATCTTTAAAATCCAGGAACAAAGGCCCATCCTCACTTTCAAGGGTAGCATCAATATCATCTCCAATATCAAAGCAAGGTAGAAACACATTGCAGATGCTAATATTTGCCACAAATCCTTTGATAAGGAAAAATACAAAAAGCATTCAACTACCTAGATGATTTAGAAGGGTTTCAAGGCACCAGCTCACTCCCTAATATTTTCCTATCTTGTGTTAACTGTTGAAAGGCTCAGAACTCCATTCAGACCTATTTTAGAAAGAATGCTTTCTCTTGTAACTTTTCTCCTCATTCCTCTTCTCTCTTTCCTGAATGTCTCTTAAATAGTACTTGTGAATTTGTAGCTTTAATTAAGATCTTTGATTTTTAAATAAGATCAGAAGGAGAAAGAAGACTACAAACAATGAAGGTGCATATCTATATATTTTCTTTAACAATTAAAAATGCTCCAATAGGCTCTGTCAGGAAGTGGGCAGTCAAAGCAGACTCAGGTTCCTCTATGAAGAGCCTACTTCTGCATTGTTACCTATGGTGATCTGTCTCTTGACTTCTTTTTTTTAAACAGCAGGATCTCTCTCCTTTCTCTAGTTTCAGATTTCACCAGCAAGACAGGAGCTGAATCAGGACTACAAGTTGCTCCATTTGCCAAGCTGGAAGGCCGAACTACTTTGGAAATACAATGACAGGGGAGATCCAAATTTCCTAAACCCTCTTCAGAAAGCGCACAGAGAATACAATTTCTCCTACTGGGTTTTACATTCCTCAAAACCATGGGACAAGCAAAAGCATCTATCTTGAGAAGCCTCATTAACGGAAGTGTCTTATGCAATTCTCTGACTGCCTTAGGGAACTATTAAGTGACTTATGCAAACTTGATTTTCAATAGAGCCCCTGATAAATAAAATATCCTCGGGACTGGCACTGGCAAATAGGATTCAGACACAGTTCACTTCTAAGGAGTTTGTTCCCACTACTGGATGGTGGCTACATAAAAAGCTTGTTTTAAGGAGTAAATGTTTACACACAACCCTAAGAACCATGCCAAGTTAGAGAACAAGGTTTCTCTAATAAGCTTGCAGAAGCACAACAACTCCCATATGTATTACTGACTTTTCTCATGGCTGTAACATGAGACTACCTGAAGGAACCAACTTTAAAAAAAAGGGATTTATTTTGGCTCAAAATTCAGAGGAAGTAAATCCACCGTGTCAGGGAAGGTTATGGTAGCTGCAGCAGTAGGTAGGGTCACAATATTCTACATCTGTAATTATTCAGCCACAGATAAGGCTGCATTTCCAGGTTCTAAAGGTGAGCACATGCAAACGGGCCCTCAGGCAATTGCCTGAATATTAAAGGGCCCCCGTGTGCATGCATGGTTCCATTCATGTGTGACTCAGCTAAACCCTTGTACACAGGCATGAGCCTGACATCTGTGTATGACATAGTCATGCTAACCCCCTGTGCGCATGCTCTAGGCAGCTTTTAAAAGCTGGACATGCCATCTTTCTCTCTTTCTCTGCACACTGACTCCCAGGCCTGTATGCACCCCCTCTAATAAACTCCTAAGCAGGTTTGTTGCATGTTCTGTGTTTCTTTCTCACTAGAGCCAGGTAATTTCAACATCTCCACAGATAAGGAAATAGGGAGGAGTAGAAAAGGGGATGTCTTGTAACCTTCAAGGCCCACTCCTGCATCTGTCAGATAGACCTTAGATCTAAAATTTCTATAATCTCCAAAACAGTACCACCACCTGGGGACCAAGTGATCAACACATGTGTTTGAAAGGGACATTCTATATCCTAACTATAACACCCTTTACCTTTTAATCAAGCCTGTTTACAGCACATCGTATAATTGCTATAAGACAGAGCAGAACTTACATACGAGAACACCCACATGACAAAGTGAACCACTCTACATTAGCCATAACCCAGCCCAGTATTCCAGATGGGCTCGCACAGAAGACACCTCACAGAGAAGGCTTGCAAGACAAAGACCCTATGTGAAGCTCAACACACATGAAAGAGCACATGCTGAGCCAGAACCACACACTTAGTGGGCCTTTTCCATCCAACGGCTCAGGAGACTGAGGCAGCAGACAAGAGCAGTGGTTTAGACTACTGAGAAGTTCCTACAGATGTCTAAGCAATTTGAGCCTTATAAAAATGTAGACATTTGAAATAGTTAAAAACAAAAGCGTTCTATAACAAGATGTTTTGTTATATTTATAGAAAGCAGTCTTCAGGAACCCAGGCAAGACTCTGTGTAAGAATTAGTGAGGAGTCTGTGTATGCTAAGCAGCATAATCAGGAACTGACAAGTTCTGTCTTCTCAAATTCCCTGTCTAATAGACACCATTTTCCTATTTTATATGTAAGGAAACAGGGTCAGAGAGCCTACAAGAACATCCATATGGCATCCTTTCAATTCCTCAGTGGCATTGGGGGCAAGCTGAGACCCAGGCCAGGGTCTGTCCTCAATATTTATGCCAATGTAATCAACTGCAAGTGTGTGGAATAAGAAGAGAATATGAGGACAGGCCGGGGCACCTTTAGGCTGCTGTTAGACCAGGCCAGAGATAAAGGGAGTCTGTGGCAGAGCAAGAACAGTTGTAATCACATAGTAACATGTCCCAAAGGTCTTTGGTTCAGTGAGGTGATCTTGAATGCTCTTGAAGGTATGTCAGAGGAAAAGATTTTCTCAGTTGAAAACTTTTTAAAGAATAATTCAGCCAGACATGATGTCTTATGCCTGTAATCCCATCTTGGAAGGCTAAGGTAGGGGACTGCCACAAATCTTAGACCAGCCTAGCTACATAGCTAGCTCAAGGCCACCTCAAGCTACTGAGCGAGACCCTATCTTTTAAAAAGAACATTTCAACTATAACCTTAGCTTCAATTGAGAACCTAAACCTCTAATCAGATATCATTTCTTTAAAATAAGAACACTTAAGAAGCTGTAAGTTTAGTGATACTAGAAAATATTTTTGCAAATCCCCAAAGAAGTATTCATAAAACCTTGATAAGATTCTAGTTGATATCCATTAGGAAGTCTATGCAGTGTTTTTTCAAACTGGAAAATAAGTGATATTGAGGTTATGGAGAAATCAGAGCCTTCCTGGCTTGATGATGGGTTGTGAAATGGTACAACAGTTGCAGGAACCAGTTTGGCATTTCCTAGGAAATAGAATTATCATATGAGGATGAGCTATTTGGGGAAAGAGACAAAAGGCTAAATGGCATTGTGTGACATGAAAGCCGAAACTGTTTGAAGGGTGGGCAGGGGCTAGCAAGGGTAAAGTGGGTGGGGGAATCTTCGTAGGACACTTGGCCTGCAATCCTCATGGGGATGCATTCATTGGCTTTCTGTCTCCCTTGTGCTAGACTCTGGTCCTGCATGCCAAACCTGGTTTAACTAGTTCCTCGCATAGCAAATAATTTTACATGCCAATCAAAATCTCACTCTTCTCTTTTTCATAAGCAAGGCAACGGGGCAGGCTGGGCCCTAGCCCAGCACTTGGGAATGGCAGGCACTCAAGGTCTGATCTCATGAGGCACTACCAGCACCATAGCCCGGGCCTTGCTGGTCATCAAAGCATTACAGAAAGAAAAAAACTAGCTTCTGCCCTGCTCCTGAACCTAATAGCTTTTTCCAGTTTTAACGTCCATAGCACATTTATTTCATCAGGGCCTCACAGAGGCTTTTGCATACTCAGTTCACAAGAATGTGATTTGACCTGGTCCTAAGGCAGCAGTGAGAGAGGAACTCACACACATTCATCAGTCAGTCTAACGTGAAAGTCCTCACCCATGCTCCCACCTCCCAATCCAAAGACGAGACCCACCGTGCAGTAGGTTCCAGAGTAAGCGAAGGTAGTCAGATCCACCAGGGCTCTGAAGTAAGCCCTGTTCTCTCCATGTCACTGCTTTTAGAACAGGCATTAAGAATCCTGTGTATCTGAAAAGCTAACCAAATAACAGTGATGTTACGGGCAGATCACATGAGATGTGGGGACTGAATACTTGTACTTCATTAATTATCAAGACTGATACACAAACTTGGGTTACCCACTGAACCTGCTGCCACATACTGCTCTCTGCAGTGACTTGGCTGCCTTCTCCACGCCTCACTTCCATTTTAACTTAGCCATTTTTACTCCCTGGGGAAGCTCTGGAAATTGAAAAAGTCAGGAGACAGCAGCTCAGCGGGGTCCCGGAGAGATTGAAGGCTGAAGCCAAGCCCACAGATACTATAATGGAAAAACATTTTAAGTCAAAAGAACGTAAAATGTAATTTTTGCAAGAATAAGTCCTGGCTATTTTGTGGTTAAGAAAAGATATAATAGAAAAAAATGATAGTGTTGCTCACTCAGGAATGATGTGAAAAATGATGGTAATTCCAAGCCTGGGGTGCCTCAAGTCCTTTCATATCGCCATTGTTTTGTGCTCATTGTACCAGGAAAAACACTTTTTACAGTTCTGTGGTTTTGAAATGAGATGTCCTCCTTGTGTTTGTCTGTTGTTTTAGTATAACTTATTGAATTATAAGCATAAACCTCTAGGCAGGAGTAATGCCGAGAAAGGACGGCTCGGGCTGATTACTGAAGGAGAGGAAATAAGGGAAGAAGTCGAAATCAGTTCATAACATTCCTGCTGTTTCCTTACCCCGACTTCAACGACTTTTCTGTCCCTGACTGGGACATTTCATTAGTGAACATTATTGAAGCATTCTTTTAAGAGAACACACTTGTTGAAGCATCATTCACACGTCATGTGAGTCACCTTTCCAAAGTCTATGTGTTCAGGAGTTTTCAGTTAACTTGGGGTTGTTTGAGTTTTGCTACCATCTAATGTTTAGTCTTCACCCCAAAAGGAATGCTGTATCCCTCCCCCAGGAGTTGCTCCTCATCTGCCTCACCTGGCAGCTACTCCTTTCCCTTCTGACTTCATGGATTGGTGTATTCTGGCCACATCACAGAAATGGGTCACGTGTTTCTGTTTCAGCACAGTGCCCAGCCACGGAAGCTCTGTTTCGTTTCCTCTACAATGCAGTCTGCATGCTCTGCTTCACTCAGGTCCTCTGAAGACTTTGATTCATCTGCTGAAGGCTCAGATCTCTCATCGAGACTCTGATCCATATGTCCACTGTCCCCTGGGAATCATCCCTTCCCTTGTCACAGTTTAAAGCAAAGGTCTAAGACCTCCCCACCCCCATCTCTCACCATCTGATGCTCCTTCTCTCACTGTTTACCTAAATTTCAGGACCAGAAAGGTAGGTAACCCTGACACCACATCTTTTGCCTCTTTCTCCATTAAGCACTAATAGTGACGCGCTCTAAATCTTCCTCCAGTACCTCCAGGTAATTAATGCTTGATGTCATATTGTAATCTAAGGCATGGTTCTTAGCTCACTAGAGTGGTCTCCATACCTCCAGCCTTGTAAGTCTTATAGCCCTCCTGCCCATCACTAAACCAGTCTGCTTGATTGCAAAGCAGTTCTGGTTAGTTAAATCTTTACCCAGCTAAAGTCTTACATCTGCCCTCAGCCTCCTTTTCTAGTCTAGTCAAACATTCTTTTCCGTCTAAAACCACAACTTCCTTTTAGTTTATTTTTTTCAAACTTTCTAGGATTATTTTAGCCTTGGGCCTTTTCTGAAGACAAGTTGAGTAACAAGCAGAATTTTTCTTAACTTCCCTCAAGTCGTTTGACCTTTTAGCCTGCCTAACTCACTCAGGTCTCAATCAGATTTTTCAAGGCAATCACCCCAGAAACAGCCAAGACCTCCCCACCAAAAATAAATAAATAAATAAAGATTGGGGGATGTCAGGTCATTTATGTCATTTGTGTTCCAACGACATGGTTGACTGTGGCAACCATGACATTTTTAACAGAGCCAAAAAAATCTATTTTCCTTGTTTCTACCTCACACTAGACATGAACCTGGTGAGGACAGGGACCACATATCATATCTGCTCTTCATTGTGTCTTAAGAATATGGCCTGGTACAAGGCAAGTGCTTAAAAATGCCTGGAAAATGACACTTGCACTACATAGTCAGTGGGCATGGTGGGGGTCCAGCTTAGTTACTGGGCCAGACTGATTTTGTTCACTCTTTTTTTTTCTTCTGTGAGTGTAGTTCACCATGTGTCCTTATCAGATAGGCCAAGGATCAGGCATGCAAGTCAAGTGTCACTTCAATAGTTGTCATTCAATTTTAAAAAATTAATTTCTTTTTTTCTTTCTGAAAGATGTGAACAAACTCCAAGATTAAGAGACCTTAGTCTAATGTTGCACCAATCCTTGACCTCATTTTCTCAAACTGACTTATTCCTGCTTAATGTTTTCAACTGAAATGGGGATGATAAAGTCAAGGTAATCCGGATGTTGTGAAAATGACGTGTGAGACATAACACTACCTTCATTCTTGAAAAAAAGCCAGCCTGAAATCTACATGACTTACTTTAATCTTCAGAGTTGATTGGAATGTTAGCCAAGCCACCATCACAAGTGTATTAAAATGTGGGGACTTGTGTGGGTCCTACTTTGATATCCTAGAAAAGTCACCAGCTATACATCCAAGTCACTATGCCACCTCTGTCTATCTCCCTATTTCTGTGTCTGTCTCCATATTTCTCTATGATATCCCACATACACAAAGCATATGTTTTGCTGTAGATAAGGAGGGAACCAATTTACCTTTTTTGTTTCACTTCTATGGATGAGCAATATATCTCTTTCCTCCAAGCAATTCAAATTCTTAAAAACAGGGCTTGATTCTCCACAGGAGAAAGTGTGATTATGTTAACACATGGTTAAGGACTGTGGAGGAAAGTCACCTATTGTCTGATAAATTCATAATTACAGGTTGCATCTCTGTTCACACTGAGGTACCACAACAGCGTCTTCCTTTCTAAGGCAGCCTGTAGAGAGTGAGACTTTAAGTCATGTAGGAGACCAGCTGTGTTGTAGTTTGGCTGAAAAATAACGAAAGTTCTGAAGTGTGCTTGGCATAAATTCTGAGGAGAAGCATACGCTGCTTGTGCAGGCGAAATGTCCCATTCCCGCAGAAGCCTGGTGAAGTTCCACGGGGATGTTATACATATGTAGTGCATCAACACCAGTGCCTGCTCTGCTGAGTACACACTGTATCGCTCACTCCTTCTGTTTCACATCTTGCAAGTGGGCATCGGTTCAACTTGGAACCACATAAGCAGGGAAGGTTAGAAATGGAGCCTTCCCAGCAATCTCAGCAAATGCTCACATTTTACAGATAAAGAAAAAAAAGAGAGAGAGAGAGAGACCATGAGACACCAGAATTCTTTGGCTATGGTTTGATAATGGTGCTTACTTGTGCCTCAAATCTGGTAAAGCACTTTACCAGAAAGACTCTTAACATCATTTCGAACTAAAGTTCAAACAAGAGCATCTAGGTTAAAAATAAAAGGCTAGATGAAGGAAGGAGAAAAGAAAGGCAGGAATCACATTTAACCTGCCTGTTCCAGGGTCCCAGAAGCCAAGATACAGAGCCTCCTTCCCACAGCCAGTACCAACTTTCCTAATTGAAATGGATTCAGTTTCTTCCAGGAAAGTCAATGGCAACAGAAATAGTGCTAAAGCCTTTGAGATGCTTGGGTTAAGGTGAAGAATTTAAATTTCTATGCTTCTACTACTAAAATAAATTGGAGGATTTAGCAACCTCTCCAGTGACTTTTTCAACCTCCTCTTTCTTTTTGAAGGAAGATTATTTTGTATAGCCCAGGCTGGCCATCAAAATCAGCATTCACCTGCCTCAGACTCCCAACTTATAAGAATTACAAGTACAAGGCACTATGCCCAGCTTACCTATTTCTTGATTCTCAACCCCTGCCCATTCTCCCCTAGGACCTTTTTTCTTTGAGCATCCTCCTTGCTTTCCTATCTCTAACCTCCTTGCTTGGTTCTGACCTCCTGCCCATCCAACTCTTCTGCCTCATTAATGACAGACACAGTCAGCAGGTAGCTGTGCACTACCTTGGGAGTCCTTCCACCAAGAGCTGCTTCTGCCTACACCACGAGTGTCTGGAAATAAAAGGTCTGCCTTCCTTATGTCCATCAATTCCCTTATTTGATGCTGTCTAGAGTCTCCCCATCTCATGCTAGCCATTCGTTTCCCCCAAAGCAATTTGATTTCCAAATCCTGTTCTTAATGCAACCTAAGCATTCTCTAAATTTACTGCTTTCTCTTCTTTATGTCCATTTATGAAGTTAAGGGGAATTTGGGGGGCTTATTTTGTTGAAGGCAGGGTTTTGCAGTAGTTCAGTATACCCTAGAACTCACTATGTACCCCAGGCTTGCCTCAGACTTACCGCAATCCTGCCTCAGCCTCCAAAGTTCTGGGATTATAGGCATGAGCCGCCACACTGACTTAGAATCTAAAGCTTCGAGAGAGTTTCTATCTGCACCTTCTCCATTTCAATGATGCTGCTTCCACAGATCAGTGTCTGAAACACATATCAAAGCAAATACCATGTTCTGTTCAAAAGCCTTCAGTGACACATTCTGCGGGTTAGTCTTACACCATAGGAGAATGTCCAGTCAACAGTTAAATGCAGATTCTCCAGCCGCCCTTCTAGGATCATCTTCCTCCACTTGGCACTTCGGCAGCCACTGAACTCTTAAAAGAACCTGACAAATTATCAGCCAAGCTACTCCAGGTTTTGCATCCCTTTACATTTTTTTAAACTCACTGCTGGCAGTGTGTTCTTCCCAGATTCTACACCTGGTTAATTTCTACTCTTCCTCTAAACTGTAGTTCACTCCACTCTGAAGCCTCTGCCCACTCTTTGGCTAGCTAGTCAATGTGTATCTGTTTATGTCTCTCTGTCGCCATTTCTTTCTCTGCCTGTCTGTCTCTCCCTCTCCCCTCCATCTCCCACCCTGCCTCTCATCTTCTACACTGATACTTTCTTGATTATAGCCCTTTCAAACTGCATTGCAGTATTTTTTTTTAAAGAAATGTATCTTATTGGTCAAATGTTAAGCTGACAAGTATTAAAAGTGTATTGAGCCAGGCAGTGGTGGCACATGCATTTAATTCCAGCACTCAGGAGGCAGAGGCAGGCGGATCTCTGTGATCTGAGTTCAGCCTGGGTCTGGACTACAAAAGATACATCCAGGATAGGCTCCAAAGCTATGAAAAACTCAAAAAAGGAAAGTGTATAGAACTTTAATTTTTGTTCCTCCTTGCAATGCAAGGCCTTTCAGAAACAAATATAAACAATGGAACATTTAAAAGCTTTCTTTTACAAACACATGCTGACATGAATATCCAAATCAAGGCTCACTGTGTGTGAAATATAATTTCAGTGACAGACTAGACCAGTGCTCCCCACTTTGCCAGCACTAACTCCAAAAGTCCAGGAGAGCTAGACTCACTCTTCACCATGTGCAGGAGTGCTGGCCCTGATGGTGTGGGTGTGGGAGAGTTGGCCCTGACCCTAGCCTGATGGGGGTAGGCCCCGTGGAGTCCCCAACTAACCAACGCAGCTACCACATAGGCCCACATCCAGGTTTTAAGTTAGCCCACCCCAACATTGAGCCCATCTGTAATCTGCTGGAGAGCATAAAGTGACTGGTTTTGAGGAACCATAACCACAAGATCTCCATGACTCAAGGCAACAGCCGAATATTCAAGAGAAGTTTCAGTAAAGGGTGAATATTGAAGGTGGACCAGAAACCAGAGGCGTTGAACAAGATCAACAACCCATTGCAATGAAAATTTCCAAGTAAAGCTTTTTGGGCAAAAGGGTGTACTATGTAACACACTGCAGCTTCCAAGGTCACTATGTCAAAAGAATATATGATGGAGAGGAGGAAGAGACTGATGAGTGATGAGGGTTTTTTGCTTGTTTTGTTTTATATTTTGGAGGGAGACTACAGGGATGTAGGGTGGACAGTGAACAACTGGGAAATAAATGGGATTAAGGTACATGATGTGAAATTCCCAAAGAATCAACAAAAAATATGTTACTAAAAAAGATTAGTGATCTATGAACAAAGTCAAAAAATAAATATACTTCCAAGGACAATTATAACTTTAACTTTTACAGCTATCAACAATAATAAATAAATGGGAATACTAATTCAATAATATATTTGATAGTACAATGTATATGAAATGTCATTTCAACTTAAAGCAATAAAGTAATTTTTGAGATAATTTTACATTCTTTTTCATGCTCTGCTTCAGAAGTGTGGTGTGACATATCAACTTAGGAGTGTCACATTCCAGGTGCTGAATAGACAGGCATGGGTGGATAATGGTTACTATTATTTCAAATGCATATATGTGATTGCATACTAATCATAAGTTATATAGACACAGATACAATTAGTGGATTATTAGTGAGCCACAGAAAAATGAGTTATAAAGTCTTCTAGGCTCCAGCAGGGCCATTCCATCTCCTATCACTGCTTCTGAACGGGATCTCAAATATCACCATAGTCTGCTCTAGTCAAATAGTTGAAGACACTGGATTCCTTATTCCTGGGACCAGGTGGCTTTGTTCTTTTTTTTAAAAAAGTTTAGTAAGATATTCATGGAGCCCTCAAGGCCCTAAAAACTTTAGGTAGGCAAAGTCTTCTCTTTCTTCCCTTTTATTGGTAAGACATTGGTTTCATGGGACTGATTCACAGCTCTCTACATCTAGCTTACTGTATTATTATTGTTCAGATGATTTGGAAAAGTCTCAGCTCAGAATCACTCTTTTCTACAAAGTCTCAGGTCTTGGCAATTTTCTTAATACACATTTTCCCTTCAATATGAGTCATCCCCCCATTTTGTTACAGAGTGATTTTAAATCAGTAAAATTTTATTATAATTTTATAGTGTGATAGTTAGGGAAGGAGAGGGGGCTGGGATTCATGAAGGAATGACTAGCAGAACACATAGAGTTGAAAAGGTTCATAAAGCATTTTGAAAGACATTTCAATTCTATATTATATGGTTATGGACACATTAAATGCATTTGAAGAACTTTTGAATGATACTAATTCCAAACCCCTCCCTGGTGACTTCACATAATACATGGAATGCCTTCTCCTTTACTCCAGAACAGCCATGAGGAGCCTTTTCAAATATGAATATCACACCCCCCTGTGGTATTACAACCATTATCAATAACAGCATCAAGTTAGGAGAACAGTCGGTGGCTCATAGATAGGTCTGGGATGCTCCTATGGGGAAGGAGCCACGGAAGCATCAAGGATACTTTGGGATTACCAGGGGCAAGAAATCAAGGCTGTTGTACAGCATAGGAATACCAGCCTTCCTAGGGAAGAATGCTCAATACAAAGGCATTTTCAACACAGTTTGCGTGTGGATGATTCTCCACATGACTGGCCTGTTCTACAACAGAGATCTGACAGCCATATTGCTTTTTACTCACATGGCATCTCCCACCAACTATACTCTTCCGGATCTGCCCAGAGAGTTTCACATTCCCAGTCCCGGGCACATAGGCCTCAATGCTTTCTCCTATGCCCTCCCACTTGCCCTCTCATGACGCTTCTGTTGGAAGTTGGGCTGTTCTTTCTGCTTTGGATTCAGAGTTGCTTCACATCCTGTTAGAAATCATATTTATTTCACTTCGCTTTCTAACATTCCTTCTTTGGGAAGCATGCTATACCATGATGAACTCTGGCCCAAGATAGGCATCACATGAGAATCATGTGAACCAGTGAGAAGAAGACTTGAACAACGCTTTTATTCATGTTTCCTAAGTAAAACCTTATCTCCCTTTTCTCTTCAGGCTAACAAGCCCCTCTTAGAAGAATAAATGCTAAAATTCAAGAGGTTCCAAGTACACTCTTTTCCCCTTTAAAAGATTATAATTCTTCTCTTTGAAATGACAAAATAGTAATGATTAGGATTGGTGCATTTGTCTTTCAGGCTCACAGACAGTAGACCCATCCTCAAACCAAGCAGAGTGGGATAGAAATGCAAGATTTTCTCCAAGAGACTCTTAGTCTCATCATCAACACTCAACCCCAGCTGCCTTCCACCGGGAAGACTGGCTTTCCTCCTCCATTCCCTGACATAAATGCATACAAAGTTAGGTTTTCCATTTAAAAAGCAAATCTGTTTGCAAACAGGAAGCTGCAGAAGTAGGAGGGTGTGAAAGTGGCGAACTGGAGGACAGCTCTGAACACGCAACAGTGATGCAAGAGTCTGATTTAGCCATACTCGCCACGCTGATCCAGCTTCAGTGACTCGGGACAAGCTGAATTCTCAATCTTCTGAGCCCTAGTAAATAATCCCAGGCTCTGAAGGAAAGCTGCGGGACTTTCTCCTTCTGACCCCAGAGGTCAGAGAGCCTGCTGCTGACAAGCAGAGCCAGGATGGTTGGAAAGCAAGCCCACTGGTGACAACCAAATTACTTGATGGACTGCCGCACACCACCACCTGCTGCCTCTTCCAAAGTCTGAAATAGAGCCAGGGTTTCCGCTGTCAGTTTGCTCCATGTGGGGAGCGGCATCAAAGGCCAGATCCATCTCGGGAACATACCTCTGGCTCTTTGGAGAGGTCACCATCAAGTCAGTGCCCAGAACAATCTGTGCCTGATCTGGTCTTGTGCCAAGGAGGTTATTAAATGGGAAAGCTTCATTCTTTCCTCACAAACCACTGAACCCACAAGCCCAGCTCTGGATCTGAGATGAGAGCCCACATCTGCTTCATTTAATTCATCATGTTTTCTTCCTTTACTCACTGGAGTAAGCCACTAAGAAACCACTCGCCAAATAAATGCGTAATTGGCAACAACAGGTGTAGTTGACACACACAGAGATCTGGAGAAGACACTGCATTCCCAGGAACATGAGACCTCTCAACAGACAACTGCAGCAGATTCTTTCTTGGGAGGGAATTTGGATCTAAAATGCCTTCACGGAGCTGACTACCACTGAAAACACCAAGAAAATAGGAAACATAGGCCAAGCACCCACAAAGTGTCTGGCAGGTCAGTTTTCTCCTGTCTTGAAGTGCTCACTGGATCATCAAACAGAAGAGACCTGGGTAGAAACATCATTTGCTCATGGAGGCTCAGCCTCTCAGAAGGTTTGGAATCTCTCAATCCCTTCCAGTTTTTCATGGGATTAGTGGAGGAAAAAAACACACTGCTGGGTATGATGTGACAAGCTTGCAACTCAGATTTTGAATGATCTCATAAATTATTAAATTATAAAAATTATAAAAGAGTTAATAACTAAGACAGCAAAGTCCAGAGAGAACAAAGAGCTGACTTTGAAAACAGTGTTCTTGGGGAACAGGTGTGATGTAGGAGGGTCATCTGTCTATGTGTTACTTTCATTGGTTAATNTATAAGCTAGCCGTGCGGGAGCTGGGCAGGACGAAAAGCAGGCCCGCTCCCCTCCTATTACTACACAGGTGGCCCACTGCACTTCATTTTGTGATCTGAGCTGGTCCTCTCTCCTAATCCTTTCTCATCGCCACAAGGAGACACAAAAATTCCTCCGTGTAAATTTTGAAGAGAACCTCTAGCTTTGTTCACTTGACTACTTAGAATTACACACCTCTGACATGTAATTAAAGACATGAAGCAAAATTGCCTGATAATTTATTAATAACTTAAAAATGCCAAAATGATTGTTGAATGCTATATATCTTTAAGAAAAAAAGTTATTTAAATATGCTATGTCTGATAACTTTTCACGGGAGCTGAGCAAGACAACTTTTGCATAAGAAGAACATACTTTCAAACAGCCACTGGAAGACAAGTCCAGACTTAGAGGCTAAAAACTGGAATGCCAGTAAGACATCTGCTTCTAGACCAGGGATCCAGCAAAAACATCTGTAGCCTTTAGGGTCCATTGTTGCTTTCTTAAGGGGCCATCAAGACCACGAGTACCACGCACCTCACAGCACACAGTGCCGAACCATGTAGCAGTGATGTTTCTGACTCCTTTACAGCTCTCCATCAGAACGTGATCAAAATAAGGCAATCAAATCCATACAGGCAGCTAATTCCTTTCTGAGACGTCTGCTTCCTTCATCTGACAAGCTTTTCTTCTTGAATGCATCACTGATAGACCCAACTAAACTCACAACAAATCTTTTTCAGCACACTGACACACAGTAGATCATTTGCTTCCACTCTGGTGGCCACCTGTCTTCATATTCCAGTTTATCCCAGATGATTCCAGATTAGGGAGCCCTGGCCTGTCAAGTCAAGTGTTGTGCTCACTCAGTTCCTTAAAAATACATGCACTCCAATAATGCCCCTGACTCTAATGAGATAGCAGATCAGGCCCAGATATCTGCTTTCTGCTAAACGGGTACTACCAGTGCATTCCGTTTCCCTACGGTGTGTGTGTGTGTGTGTGCACTGAAGGAGCTGAGTATATATTTCACCCTGTTTTCATTTATCATTATACACAGAGCCACAGACTGTGTATAAGCAGTGGGATATATGTATTTTCTATGTTCAAATTCTAACAGGAACAAACAGAAACTAAGTCTGTTTCCAGGGATGTCTTCACTGTGGGGCATTTATGCCTGTACTGGATGGCTCTAAGCTAGGAAAGCCAACACCTAGGTTATGGGATCGTAGGCTCTGGTTCCTTCAGAAGCATCTCGTATGATACTCCCCTAGTCTAGGACTGAGGAAGAAGAGAATGGGAAGTAGCAGTTCTTTATGTTTTTAAAACCATGTATTTTATTTTAATATTTTTAGTCTAAAAGATGAGTCTTTTGTTTCTTCTAAGACAAAGTCTTAACTGAGCTATACTCAAAGACAGCTAGAACTCAACAAGAAAGTTACTCTTAAGGTAACTGTAAGGATATTTACACATGTGTCTCTGACCAACATGACACAATGCTTCAACTAAAACAACTAGGTAAGGCACTGTCTACCAAACAGTAGTCTCCCAGTCATTGGATGATGGATGATATCCAGTCACTGAAGCGGCTCTGAGCTCGTGTGCCTAGACTGTGTCACATGCAATGGGTACAGCTAGGTGGTACAGGGTGAATTGATAAGGCAGATGAGAGTCTGGGCAAATGGGGGTATCTTTGTAGATCGGACGTGATGGGATACAGGGCAGCAAAATCTGAAATCTAGATGTTTTCCCTAGAACAAGAGAGTCCTATCTATGTTTCTAAGAAGGTCGATGTCACCTAAGCCATTGGCCAGTCAACTGGGTTTTAGTCATTCATGCAAATTTATCTACCTGTTAGTGCTCTCTGATGGAAACAATATTGATTAGCAATCATAATCTGAATATTCAGGCTTGTTGAGGATTTTCATCTATTTGCCATTGCAGTATACATGGACAGAGACTATTTATTTCATGGGCTTTACCTTAGAAAGATCTGTGAGGTGCACTTTTATAGTCACTGTTCTGAGTGGATGAGCTCAGAATGGAAAATTTATTTTTCATTCTTTAGGGGTAAACTTTGAGGTGCAGATCAGGAAAAGTGCAAAAAATTCTTCTCTGCTAGGTTTGCCAAATAAAATACAGAATGGCACACAATGTGAGGACTTTGTTATTTGTTTGGTCTCTGTGTTTAACTGGGTGACATTTTTATTTTCTAAATTGGACAGTCCGGTTGCCAAGTAATGTTGTATTGAAAAAAAAAATGTTCCTGGATCAAAAGATTCCGAGTGAGAGGAATGTGCACGTGAGGAATACACACACCACAGTTCGTGCAGCTAGCTGACAACTACACGCAGGGACTCATGGCTCGCCTGAAATCTAGTGGTGCTGCGGGAGCAGTGCCTTTCCTCGTGTCCTAGACTACTGTCTTCCACACACTGCACCATTTTCTTTTACTCTCTTCTTAATTCCATCACAGGTCAAAGTTAGGAATCCTATCAAAACTCTACAAACACCCAAGCCACAGCTGTCTAGTTCTCTGGTTTGGGTAAGTGGAAAGAAATGCCGATGCCTTTCCCTCTTCCTTAGAGTATGAACTGACTTCCTAACAGGGACCTCCAGAGCCCCTGTGGATATAGCTCTCATTGTTTCCTTTGCTGTTCCTCTGTCATGCCAAGTGTGACCCACCTCTGGATCATGCACTCCTTGTCCCTGGTGCCTGGTACATTGTCTTCAGACAGCTGCTGCCCTGTGAACCTCCTCCGATCCTGCCCCAGCCTATCTGCCTCATTCTGTTTCACTGTTCTATGGCCACTGTCTGCCGCTTTAAATAGTTGTATCTGTCCCAAATTCATGTTGAATCTGAGTACCCATTTTGATGGTATTACCAAGTGAAGCCATTCAGAAGACTGTGTTGTAATATCTGATCAGGAGTGATTAGATTGTAAGGGCAGGATTACCACCTTTAAGAGACCCAAGGGAACTAGCTTAAGCTCTTTTCCCCCATTCGTTCGAACAAGTGCAGATGCACTGCCCCATCCTCCCTTGCAGGTATAGTGTTGAGGCTCCATATTCAAAGCAGAATGCAAGCCCTCACAAGACACCAATTCTGAAAGTAATTTGATCTTGGAATTCCCAGCCTCCAAAATTATATGGAGAAAGGCAGCTATACATTACCAGATTTGTAGTATTTGTAATAGCAGAATAACTGGACTAAGATATCTCTTTCCGATATTGGAATGAGCATTCAGGATAGGGATATTTTTTCTATTGGTATATTTTCAGAGGCAAAAATATATCCTAGATATCCTAGATAGTATTTGGAATTCAGTAAATACTTGTTGACGTGAGCAGTGATCTGGACTAAGTTGGTTCTTCACTCTGAATTGGCAGGTCCTTGTCTGATTGCTCACTATCAGTTGTGTCTGAAAGACCACATGGCTAGAGGCTGCATTCCCCCACACTAAGCCTGTGCACTGCAGGATGTAGGATATATCTGGACAGAGACACCTCAGCCCCAGATAGAGAGCTTCTCATTTGTGTTTCATAGTAACTCTTTATTATCTTTAGAACTTTAACTTCCCCAGAAGAAATGTTCTAGCAAGTAACAAAACCTAACAGGCCCACACTTTCACTCTCCAGCTGATGGGGATAGACCATAGATAGAAGTGTTATGGGTTTTGGCTGAGGCCAGAAGTAGACAGAAGACAATCATCATTGTGTTGAGAATTAGAACATTGAGAGGGTCAGCAATTTGGCCAAGGGAAGCTACCCATCTGTCATCATGGGTACACTTCAGACATCTTCCATTGTTGCCTATTTAGTCCTAGCAGTAATGAGAAGAAAGCATTCCGTAGCTCTAGTGGGATTACTTTCCCCACATATACATGACAAAGTACATAATGTACTTGAGTGAAAGCTGCAACATCCTTTCAATCCCATCTCCTTGAAGTCCTCTCTAGCTATGGACATGAGCTGGTAACTCAGGCTGACTCCAAATAACATAGGCTTCTAGAAACACAACTTGAGTTCAAGTGTTGGCACAGAGATGAAGAAGCAGAGGCGTTGAGTGTTGACTGATGTTTCTGTCCTGCCTGATGCCACAGCCATTCAGTTCCAATGAAATGCACAGAGGTTTACATTAATAATAAACGGGTTGGCCTAGTAGCTCATGCTTCTTATTATCTCTTATAACTTATATTAGCTCATAATTCTTGTCTGTGTTAGCCACATGGCTTGGTACCTTTTTTGGCAAAGCAGTCACATCTTGCTTTTTCTATGTCTGACTTCCTCTGTGTCTGGGTGATGACTGCTGACTGACTCTTTCCTCCTCCCAGAATTCTCATGTTCTCGTTGCCCCACCTCTACTTCCTGCCTGGCTTCTGGCCAATCAGTGTTTATTTAAAATACAAGTGACAGGGTTCAGACCACTGTCCTATGGCACATCAAGAATCCTTTTTAGGAATTAATATGGATGTTAGAGGAGAAAGGAGCATTCTTTGCTTTCTGACATATACTCAGAAGTTTTCTATGGTTTCTATGAGCCACAGTGGTCCTTTTCACTCAAAATATGACAATGAAGTGGAAGGCAGCAAAGCTAAAGAAAGAAAGTAGAGCAGAATCCTGATAACATCCATCAAACCTCAGATTACCCAGGGACAGAGACCAGGTTCAATGCTTAGACCCACTGAATCACATAAGCAAATGGGTTTTTTTCTTCACAAGTTCATTTGAGTTGGGTTTCTAATACTGCCATTAGATTTATCTCAACTAATGATGTTATAACTACTGGAAGACCTTGTCTGTTTAAGGTTCAGTGAAGCATCAGTCTACCAGGTGAGCCAGTTGCTTTGCTTTCTACCAGGAATAGCATTGATTGAAGAAATACCATCTGTAGGTCAGAACACATCAGCATACATGGTTTTCTAGATTTGTTTCACTACTTCTTTCTGCTATGGAAGCCAAGACAAAATCTCCCACAGTCTCAGAGTCTTACTTAGGCACTTGGCATTTCGGCCAAATAATTTCATGTAAAGTTTTAGGTAGAATCCCTGAAGAGTAAACGCAAGACAGTCTGTCAGGTCAAATTTTACCCAGTTAAACTACAAGCCACATACTTAAGGAAGGGTATGAGTAGGATGATTCAGCGTCCTGGATGCCAAAACTACGGCCTTCAAGAACCAAGTCATTGCAGCTTCTAGCTTAGTGCACTAAACCATCTCTTCCACTAAAATTGCTCACACTTAAGAGAATCAAAATTTTATTTATATGTTTGACAAAAACTATTGTCATGTGATTCAGAAAATAACATGGATTTCCAGTACCTTAATAAACAACTCACAGGATAGAGGTGGGCTTTACAGCATCTAGAAGGTGTTGCTCCTGTTTTGCTACAACACAGTGACATCTTTCCAAAATGATCATTTGCACAATGCCACACAGTGAGCCAACAGCAGAACCAGGAGGTATCCTAGGGTTATTTGGTCTGAGGACTCAAGCCATATTCGGTGTATTTCCAAGTCTCCCCAGTAGATTAATTCATAAGCCACTTGCCATCTGACGTTAAAAATCAAAATCAAAACCACCACCACCACTGCCACCACCACCACCACTACAAACAACAAAATCCTGACTTTAGACATAAAGATTGCATGTAAGGGGTAAAGATAAGTATTCTGGTCTACAGTTTTCAAATAGCAAATTATTTTCAGTCCTGTTTATAGCCTATCAAAGACTTAACCTATATTACATGCACATCAAAATTTTATACAGTGGGCTTAGGAAGTTTAGCTTTGTCAGTAGGTGTGTAGAATGACATTCTAATCGTGAACCCCAGAATGCATGTAACAAGTGGTGTACCATACATACATGAGTATGTGGACAACACTAATAGGACTCAGTGGGTTATTTAAAATATCAATAAAGAGGACTCAGAGCTGAGAAGGAGTAGAAGAGGTTGAGAATGGATCTGGTAAAAGTTACAGGAAGAAGTGGGCAGTAAATAAAATCAAAATATATTATAAATATGTATAAAAATTTCAAAGAATACCAATAATAAATTTTAAAAATACTTAATATGCAGTTCTTTCTCTACTCTGAATACACAGAAAGCAGAGATAGTCAAATATGGAGGTTTACTGGACAGCCAGTCAAGCCTAATTACTGACTCACAAGTTTTAGTATCTCAAAAGCAAAACTAAACAAAAAGACCCAGGAGAAGAAGACATGCAAGGTTGACCTCTGACCTCCATGCACACATGCATACTTAAGAATGTGTACACACAATACACACACCTACTTTCAGCTACATATAAAGAGATAGTAGTCATGTTTCTTTGAGGGTTTTTTTTGAGTGTTTGGTTAGAGTTTTTACACTTTCACAGTGACTTTATGCCTAGTGCCTTCCAATTCTAAAAGTTAAGAGTAGACTACCATATTAGTAAATAGTCATTTTCCACTTAAAGTTATAAAATTGGTCTATTTTCCTGATTTGTGCTGACTACACTAGTGTTTGTGTCTGATTGAACAATCAGCTGGCAAAAAGCAGTAAAGACATACAATATTTGTTTGGGGAGGTAAACTCAGTTTCAGGTCATAGTCACCTGTTGGTTTGGCCTTGGCTAAACTTTTAACAACTAAGGGAAAATTTTAATAGTTAAGGGAAAAGCAATATTTACCACTTAAGACTGCTGTAAAGATTAAATGAGTTTGTGGATATGTAAATATTCAATAAACACAAATTATTTTCCCTCTTGAGATCACCAATATGTTCTATCCTTTATAGTCACAGGTGCAAGTGAAAACAATATAGCACAAGCAATATTTTGATCTTTACATTCTGTCATTATTTCTGCTAATAAAAGGCATGATTCCAGATGCAGGCTCATCATTATTTTACCACCACAGATAACTTGATAGGCACAAGCAGAAAAAAAAATCTGAAAGCACAGTAACATGTGGCTTGCTATTATAAGAAATGGCCATAAGAAACAACTGTTTGTTGTTTCTGTACTGACAAGCCATTCCATATGCTTTTGTCAATATCACTTATTTTTTAAACAGCTCCTCTGAAATTACAGCTAGCTAAGAACCTCTCCTCTGACTTTAATCTAGAAGCCACCCAAGGTTAATTTAAAGCACAAGCTTGACCACATCCAGCTAGGAATATAGATATTTTGAAGGAATTGAAGGAATCAGTAGACTTTACTACACACATCCTTACAGACCATGAGAGAAATGTCTACTGGGGACACAGAATACTTGAACACAAAGATTAGTGGAACAAATAGGAGACAAAACAATAGACATTTACTTCACAGTAAAAAAAAAAAACCAAAAACATATATTTTACATTTTATAAAATTAGACTCATTAATAAGAATGAATTGTAGGTGTTTACAGAGTTTTGACACAGAATGATTCTATACTAAAACAATTTGACCAATAAAAACATTAAAGACTCTAATATATTTCCATACTCAGTGTATATATCTATAGTATATAGTATATATNGTATATATATATATATATATATATATAGTCAGAAAAATTAGAGAGAAATGTAGTTGATGCTTTAAAAATATTCCCTCTCCATAGTGATACTCACAAATATAAAAAACCCACATATATGCATTCCCCAGAATCACATGAGTCTAGCTGTATGACTTTATGTATATATTTTAGTGTTGAGAGTCTAGATCTGTTCATCTTCATGGAACTCAAACAGTTGTCAATTAAAGATAGTGGTCCAGGCCTTGAAAAGGAAAAATACCATCATGCACTGGTTTAATTTGCTCTCTGTACATAGTTTAAAAGAAAACAGCCACAACACAACATGCTGAAGTTTGTTCACTAGTTCCTGGGTTCCAAATCTATTTGTAGAGTCCTGGCTTAGTGACGAAGTCCTTAAGGTTATTCATGTCTATGTCAGCTATCCCAATAACTCACTGACTTTCATACAGCCTCATCATAAAGATGCAAACTTCAATACCAAAGAATATTGCCATGACATGCTCATTTAAGCCATCACTTCCCTAGCCATTTAACAGTGGACCCAGTGTGGCTCACAGTGCAGGCAGCAAGGCTGGCACTAATGAGCCACACCCATCTGTGGTGTGATCATGCTGACCTCACAGTCAACCTAATTAGTTCTGGACCAATGGGGCATATGGTTTCCTGATAACAAAGAGCATTAATCCTACCAAGATATAACAAACAGGAGCTTGGTATCTGGGTAGCAAGTGTTCAAACCTTATGGGGAGGGTTTCTGAAACCCTACTGCCCAAGCCCAGATCTCACTGACATGATTTTAAGCTCTGGAGGATCTATGCTGACTATCTTTCAAGGCTGGTGCTCAGGCCCAGCAAAACCGATCAGTATGTAAAGTTCAAACAGATATTTATAAATGATGGCAATACTCTGTTTATATTCCACAGTAAATCATCTAATAATTAGATTGCGCTGGTGAATGAAGAATATTTATCCCAGACAAGCTGTTAAGAACGCTGACAACTGGGAAAGGACTGGCAAGCACTGCTTCCCATGCTTTTACAAGGCTGACATAACTGTTTCTTGAGAGGCTCTTCTGTATTTTAAATATTTAAGCTGTGTAAATTCAATGGAGAGATTTCAGTTCCACTGTGGCTCTCTAAACACTTGTTTCAGCCATGCCTGTAAGGGGGTTGGTCTCCCTATTGCATCAGAAAACGTCTTTTGAATGAATTAACCACAGACTCCAGTATGAATTTATAGTAGCTTATAATTTCTTTTCTATCTGATAGTCTTACTGGGTTCAGAAATATCTACGGCCAAGAAAATGTTCTTCAACCAGTTTCTATTTCCTTTTCTGAGAAACAGATGCTTCTAATGCTTTCAGTAGCTCCTGCAAAGGATCTTGGATTCTTTGCTTCTGCATCTGTTTCTTTTTTACAATAATGAAAAGAAACTTCTCTTTCTATGTCAGAGTATTTCATTCTGACTGAGGGCCTGGTATGTTAGTTATCCCATTAAAAAGCCATTATCAGCTGAACCTCGTTGCATGAGCCTGTGAGATCAGCTACATAGACGCTAAGGCAGGAGGATTACAAATAAAAATCCCCGTCTAGGCAATATAAGAAAACTTAACCTGAAAACAAAAAAGTTTAAAAATTAAACAAATGAACAAAAAAACAACAAAAACACAGAGATTATATACCTCAGGGGAGAGCACATGCCTAGCTGTGCCAAGCCCTAGGTTAAACCCAGTACTGCAAAAAAAAAATCAGTAAGGCAAAAATTAAAAATATAATAATTTTTAATTCATATGCATTTTAAAGAAAATACAAAGGAGAAAAAGAAAATATTGAATCCCCCATAGTTCCCTCAAAGACATAACCATTGTTAATATTTTGGCCAATCCCTTTCATTTCTATAGAACATATTAGAAAGGGGAAAAACAGTTGACTTTAAAATGTTGTCATATATAATGTTTTTCTAAATAACTGAATATCTTGTAGGTGTGGGGCATTCACTTTGTGAGGTGATAAGGAAAAGATCTCTTTGGATTAAAAAAAATATGAGCAATCCTTTCAAAACATAGCATCGCACTCAACAGTTTTGCAGCTTATTTCCTCGGGTAACAAGAGTATGAACATTTTCTATTTAGAAATATACTATATGGGTGTCCACACTCACAAAACTACCAAAGAATAAAATAATATCCATAAAAAGATACTCTCTGAGTCAGAAATTCTACAATATTAATAACACTTTAAAAGAATGTTTTTGAAACAGAGTTTTGATTTTGCAGCCCTCACTGGCCTGGAACGCTCTATGTAGACTCAGATATGCCTGCTTCTGCCTCCCAAGTACCAGAACTAAAGGTGTCACCACCACACCTGGCCCTTAATATCCTTATTTTAATAGCCATGTAGTAGTGTTCAGCTGGGGAGGAGATAATGCTGATCTAGCTATAGGAAGAGCTATTGTAGGATTTTACCAGGAGATTAAATTCATGTAATATGACATATACTTATCATAGCAGACACTGGAGATAAGAAAGGTTCCATCTCCCCTGCAGTAGACTATTGAAGAGAAAACATATAAATACTTGAATGAGCTTTGAGTATGAGTGTATTTTGCCCTATAAGTGTAGCATTAAGCTCTCCCATCCTCTGAAGGAGGCTTGAAAAGATTTCTTGACTCTGCAGTCCTTGCAGATATTACCCTAAGAATGAAGTACTATTTTTACTGTTTCCTTGTAGAGAGCAGGGGATACTGCCAAATGAGATTCTCAAGGGGCACATCTCACACAGTACAGAGAAGGGCATTAGGTCATAAGTGGCCCTGGGTTGTTAACGACCTTAATATATCCTAGTAACCAGAACACACCTATTATGGAAACTACAGTTGTTTCAGAGTGATCAAATCCCAGTGGCTGGCTCTGGCATGCTGCGGGCCTCGCAGATCACAGACTTCAAATTTGCCTGTATGAGTTGCCTTGACTTTAGGTCATTATGATCCAGAGAAACAGTGGCTCAGAGATCAGAGGTGATAAAAGACAATAAATGCAATTTTTAAAAATGTTTACAACTGTTTTCTTGATTCAGGCCATGGTTTAATGGGAGGGAATGTAAGCTATGGAGAGATGCATTTGCAATGTCACCCCCTGTGGAGGCAACTTAAACCCTGTATTAGGGAAGCCACTTTTCCTTAAACTAAAGCAAGCATCCCTCCTAGTGTTTCCTAAACTTCCCTCTTACCTTGCTTCACACAGCTCACCCTGGAGGAGGAAGGTCTCCGTGAAGGGAGTTCAATTTAGTGAGTGAACACCTACCTCTGCAGCTTTTATAGATTTTTAGGGAGGGCAACCAGAGACTCAGTCTTCTCTATCTGCAGGGCTCAGATGGAGAGAGTCAGATAGAGCCAACTACCTCCTTCAGAAGAATCAGACTTGAAAGGAAAAGGGCAACCTGCCAGATGTGAGGGAAGAGAGGATTGCATCTCTTTCCCTTGGTAGTAGGAGGGTGAAAACCTCCATTGTTTTCCCAAGTCAGGACACATTTGCAAGTGGGAAGCATACTACGAATAATTACACTGAGACAGTATCATAAACCAGGACAGATCTCATTTCCATATGGTCACCTTACTATGAGGTCATGCATTCACAGGTTTGAAGCTCACAAAGAGGAGACTGAGTGAAGGAAGCCGGACACAAAAGAATATCTACACAACAATGACTTTTAACAAATGTCAATGCATGCACAATTTATCAAGGGTGAGAAGTCAAGACAGTGTGAGGGGCTGAGGAGGGAAAAAGAGGGGTGGGAAGAGGGGTTTGGTGCTCTAATGTATGCTATTATGGTATACATGCTTGTATTTGTCTTTAATTTTTGACACTTATTAAAAAGGAGACTGAGGATTTGATTGACATATAGATACGCATGCATTCACATACTATCCTTGTCTTTATTTATAGTTACATCTGTAACTGTAGCTAGGGTTCAGGTTTGTATTGGCATCAGTTACTGTCACTCTCCTCCCTGCAAGTAGGATTGATTGGAAGGCATAGACAACTCAGCTGTGGTCCATGAACAATGGAGAAGGGTTCATCTTCTCATTTAACTGGAAAGGGCTTGGATCTGAGTCAACTTGCTTACTGAATGCAGCAATGCAGAATAGAAGAACACTGTAATTGCTGCCCTTAAATTGGTTAGCAGGCAAAAACAAAGGATGTTGAGTCAGCCTCACCACTGGCTTGCCAGGACTGAGACTCAATTGTGATGAGTTCCAAAGTCTGTTTGCTATCAAAGCCTATCTTACTCTAAGGGAGCTGAGGTCTCTGAAATCCCAGCTCCTGTGCAAAGCTAGGATTATGGATTAACATGAAATGTGATAGCACAAAGGAACTAAGCCTGAAGAAACCGTAAGTGTCAGCATATTCCAGGAGGCTCAATCTTAGCATACTGTTTGAGATGTCATCTTGCAGCCCTCATCAGCTCCCAGGTACCCAGGCTGTAGGATATACCTATATCCTTCTTCTTGAACAAACCTGCCTCAGCAGATGTGGCACAGCTTGGTCTCTAAGGTTCTCTACCTATCATATTCTCAGTACCTTGAGCTGCCCTGCTCTATGGCACCACATGTTTCTGACCATTTAACTCCCAATCTTATCTGAGCAACCATAGCTCACCTACTGGGGAGAGAGGAGCATGTGCGAAGAATCTCCTTCTGAAAATGAACTCTAAAAATCATACATCAGCAGGATATTCTTATTCAATGTATTCTGAAGCTATTATAGACTTACTTGCCATTGTTAATGCTACCTACATTTTTAGTGAGCTGTTAATCCCTTTGACCCAGATATCCCGGGTTTTCTTTTCTTTTTAACTGAGCTATAATCTAAGCTGGCCTTTCCTCACTAAGTAGTCCATGCTGGCCTTGAACATGTAATTTCTCCCCTTTCAGTCTATTTTGCTGAGAACACTAGTGTGTGCCACTGTTCCCAACTACACAGCCTAATTTATTGCTGTAAGATCATCGTAACTCAATTACTTTTCCTTTCCTTTCCAATACTTTAAATTTCTTAGATGTAAAGATGCTTTACAAGTGAGGAATTCCTTTCATTACTGTAATTTGCTGAAACTCACAAGGTTAACAATGAAGATACATTACTTTGACCACTGGCATGACATGAGCAAACATAACTCTGAAAAAGTCATCTAAAAGGGCAGTTCATCAACAGTTTCTGTTAACATAGCATATATCCTTTTGAAATTACTTTAAATTTATATAAGATTTTTCTTTTTGCAGTGTCTCCTTTTTTAGGCCAGGCTGGCCTGGAACTCACTATGTAGGGCAGACTAGCCGCAGACTCATAGAAATGCCCCTGCTCTGCCTCCCGAGTGCTAGGCTTACAAGTGTGAACCACCAAGACTGAGCAGTATCAATCTTAAAAGGAGTCCCAATAAATAATTTTATCAATGGAACTGTGGAAAAACATTTTGATTGCATTATTTTATTATTTTTTATAAATCTTATATTTTACATCTCAGAATTTTTACTTAAAATAAAAATCAAATGTGCTATGCTTCCTTCTCTGGTATATAGGAACTCCGTTTTTTACGGAAATTATTCCTTTCCTAGTAGCTTTAACACAAAACATCTGGCTTCTTTCCTCAGCCAGGGCAACAAAGAGGTTGTTGTCAAATACGAGCATCAGCCTTTTGGGATCCAAAGCCTGGAATCAGGGTTGAAGAAGAAAACAGATTGTTTAATCTTTCTTGATAGCTAGAGCATACTGTCTCAATGTGGGAAGCGCGAAAACATCCCCTGGTCCTTTGTGAGGTCACTGACTGTGCATAAAATCAGTAATAGATCCCTCATACAGCACAGAGAGGCATGGAAAAGTAGAGATGGGGGGTGAGGTTGAAAAGCCCCGAAGACACAGAGAAAGACTGCTTATAAGAAAGGGTCAGTAAGGGCATCCCTGAGGCCCCCCGCCCACAGAACATCTTGTCTGTTTTCAATGGTCTTAGTAACATGAAATTTGTTGTCAACATTTAAGACCAGGTTTCATGTAATAATCTGTATTTATAGTTTCTCTTGGAACTCCCTGCTCTCAGTTCCTTCTTGGCCACAACTAACTCAGCTGAGTAGCAGGTGTTCTCTACAGATGGACCACCTGCTCTGCAGTTTGCCACAGTCCCCTGTCCTCCTACTGAGTCCTCCACTGGCCCATTTCATCCATGTGTTTGCTATCTGTCATACCATGTGATTACTTGGGCTTGAAGTGTCTAGCACAAGCTGAAAGGATCAGAGGCTGGAGACCCTGTGATGAAGTTCCACTGCTTCCCTGGAGGGCAGATGGAGGGACTTTTGTGTAGATGGGCACAGGCTAGAGAACTGATATGGAGAATCCCTAGACTCTCTCTCTTGGCGTGAGTGGGAGGTGCCAGTCAGAGGACCAGCCACAAAATGCTGAAGGACTTTGGAGATGCCCCCCTTCACACTGATAGACTGGATATATTTGGGTGGGTCTCTGAAAACTGATGCTATCCAGAAGAAGCCCTATGCAGGAGGCCTTCAGTGAGGTGTGCTGCTCCGTGCCAGAACCTGGTTCTTAGGATTATGAGTGAGCCAGAGACAGAGTAGGAGGTCGTGTCACATGACACCCCATCCCTGTGTGACTATGGGAAAGCCATTGGCATAGATCTGAAACGTCTGTGTGGCTGAATGACAGCGGATGAACGGAGTCTCAGATCCACTCAGAAATGTAGGAAGTTAAGATGAGGGCAGGCATGGAGGAACACACTACAACTTGCTTTCCAGGCAAGCGGTCCCCTAGATAAATCACCTAGCTAATCAGAGGAGATTTAAGAGAGGGGATTCTCAAAGTGAACTGGGTCTGGATTTGCCACTTCACAGAGCAACCAAATATGATTTCTCGGCTGTCTGACAAATGTGGGAGTCCAGCGGAAGGACTTACCACAGTGCCTGCCTGTGTCACGAAAAAACTGTCAGTCAGGGGGTCCGGCCAGATCCTATCACCAGCTCAAAATTTATGGTCCGCCTGTCTCTCTGCTTTACCTGTCCATCATCGTAGAGGGCAAGGTAACATTCAGAGAGACCCACTGTTGAATTACCTCTGTGCAATGTGTTATGAAGCAGATAGTGGAGATCAAAAAGGCCCAAATCATTCCATTATTGAGTCTCAGATTGAAAAATAAAAACTACTACAAAGAGCATTGCTCTGAGGTGGGAGGCTGCAGGTGAAAAAGAAGGAAAGATGGCACAACTTCGCATTACAAATATCTTCCCAGGCCCAGTCTACTGCAGGACATGTCTGTGTACCTGGCTATGAGCGTGGGCACTAAATCCTCCCAGTATGATTTTAAAACTGACCATCACTGATTATTGCAATCATTGATGGTTATTACAATCCTTTGGGTGGCGTGTTATTTCCCATTCCAGTGGTTATAAACTTTGGAGATCTTCCAGAATCTCTCTGCTAATGCTAAGCCTCATAACATGCCACATTTGTCTAGAACCTCTAGGGTTGGGTAAAAATACCTGATATTGGTGTATATTGAAACACCTGGTGACAGGCACTCTACATTTGTCTTGTTCTCCCTACCTTTCAAATTTCAATTGTTTTCCACTCATTTCTCAGAATTAGATCTTAAAATCAATTTCCCTCCCTCCTGTTACTGCACTAACTGGCTGCTGCATTTTTTGAAAAATTATCTTGACTTGTGAGTTACAGGATTGATGCATGTTTGGTCCGTAAAGTTCCAAGAGATTTAGAGAGGAGATGGACTGTATTACATCATTTCAGAAACAAATTAGTTTATGGTATCAGACAAGAGTCTCACAGAAGAGAGAAAGGAATTTTTCCACTGAAATTACAGTTCTTTTCTCAAGATAACACCCTAAGAGGCACTAAGAAAACCATCTTGACAGCCAAAGTGACAACTTGTGACTAAAGATGATGGAATAATAGGGTGCCTCTTACCTACCCCCACAAGAGAAAAAATTAAAGTCACTGTAATTTGGGCCAATCTAAAACCACATGAAAGATTGAAATGTAAAATGTTCCTGCCCCTCTCTCCTCCCTCCTCCCTCTTCCTCCCTCCTTCTCCTTTTCCATTACTGAACCCGGAGGATTTCATGCTACATTCCCTGACATCTATCTTTTGGGATTTCCAAAAAGTATTTTAAACAATGTTGAAGTTTATGAAAGGCGTCTGTACTCTGTAATTATTTCCTTTCTTCCCCACTGTCTAAACCTGTTGTAGAGTTAACAACATACCAACACAGGCTTTACTCTGGATAGAGGATTATGCAATGTAGTACTCAATACATTGCCTTCCCATTTCCCAACATGGAGAACAATGGTAATAAATCTTCGATTGACTTCCCAAAGTACCGAGAGAAGGGATAGATAACTTGTACCATTCAGGTTAGTACAAAAAATGGAAACTTTGGAACCAAATACATCTGGTTTGAGCTCTGGATTTTACTAGATGGGAACTGATTAAATTTTCTCATTGGTCTGTCCTCCCCTGAGAAGAGAACTATTACACTTACCTACAAAGCTTCAGGATAGTTAACAGAGGCATCAAATTGTGGATCAGCTCACATTGTGCCTCACACACCCTTCTGCTCAGTAGCTGCTTGTCTCCTTTCCTCGGAATTGGGTTGAAAAAGCCAACAGGAAAAGCCATCTTGGATCCATCCAGGATGGTAGGTTTGCTTGCCTTAGTGTTCCTGTGTACCACTGTGTATCAGCATCCAACAGACGATCTGAAAACCTGCCAAACTGGCAAAGTGTCCAACCTAAAATCCATAATTGAGAATTCCCAATCCTCTACTCTGCCAAATAAACATCCAAAATTGCTAAATTTTCCTTGCCTTCATCGTCAACTGCATGTGTTTATCTTGAATAGATTTATCTTATTACTAATGGCAAACTTGTAAATTTTCCTCCTTTAGTTTTTATTATATAATTCTTTCTCTTCTTCTTCCTAGAAGTAATGTCAGAAATGATGCTGCATTCTTGTATATATACATGTATGCATCAAGAATATATATATTCTGCCTAGTTCCTATGGTCTTCATAACAATATTGCTATAGAAATGTAACTATACCATGAAGAAGGGCCAGGAGTAGTGGAGATGTTCTAATAACCAAAAGCATAGTGCTGGGAAAAGATTGAGCAGATTTCTCTCAGCCCTGGGATATTTCTATTCCTCGTTTAACTCCTCTTTGCTCTTATATAGGCACTATCTGTTAGAATCTATACAAGAGAATTATTTCCTGAAAAATATGCCATCACAAAGCACCTATTAAAAAAAGACTTTGATGATAGTAGTTCACCTGACAGAAATGGCTCCATGTACCAAAGGGGAGATGGCACCAAGTATGTTTTTAAAACCACAGGGGAGCTTGTTTTCAAAGCTTCAATATTATAACTCGTATGTGATTTCTTACTGCCACAGCTGTAAATTTGTAGTATAGAAACTTCTCATGCAATTCAGCATCTTTGCACACTTCCTAAAGCATACTAGAGCTGCACCAACACCCACAAAGCTTTGTTTGCCTCCTTTCTTTTCAGCATGTGATAATTGCTCCTGGTTTCTGATACATTCAGCTGAGTTTCTGGACATTGCATTACTGTAGTGCCCACTCAAACCCCTTTGCCACCATTTCAGTAGCAGCTAGGGCCAGTGTGTCATGGGCTCTGCCCCCTCATGGGACTCCTCCCATCATAGAAGCTTGCTTAGTTCTCAAGTGGAACAGACAGGAAGTGTTAGGGAACTAATGGCCCATGAAGTAGCCTTCAAACGAACCAGAAAATAAACACTCAATACTTCACCCATCAGTTAGAACAACTCTGAAGTATGTTCCACACAGTCCCCCAGAGGCTCTGAGCAGGATTGAGTCCTTGTTGCCCACATCCTATTATATATTCTCCAAGGCTGGCTTCCTTCCCTTCTCTGCCTTACTTTTCCATATTCCTTCTAAATGCTTGCTGGAGCACCATCCAAACAAATTATGTGTCTTCAATTCTTATATCAAGGTATACTTATGTGTCAGGTTGAACTTAAGGTGATTACATATGCTATAGGATTCAAAAGGTATACAATTACACCAAGACACAATTTTATCATTATTTCATCCAACAAAGGTTTATCATGGGCTCACCATATATCTGTCCAGATACCTGTTTCTAGAGCCACAGTAGTCAGCAAGATACACATCATTCTTTTCTCACTAAATTCAGTCTAGTAGAGGATACTGACATCAAGGAATCAAGCAAGCATCTAATTGATAGATACCATACTTACTATACTATAAAACAAAGACAAAGAATACATTCAAAATATTTTTAAATAGATACCTATTCTTGCTTCAGAAAGATTTCCACTAGAATCAGCTTTTGGTCACTGGAAAAAGTTGGGTAGGAGTATGCAGGTGAAGAGATGGAATATTGTCTCGGGCAGTGGAAACATCATATATAAAAGCCCTGAAGCTTCAGGATTCCATCCTACAGACCAAAACAATTGATCTAATAATTAATGCAAGAGTACTGCAACTCTCCATCCTTTACCATGATCAACCTGCTCAAATGACTCTAAGGAAACTGAAACAGAAAGAGATGTGTGGTTTCAGTGGACGGTTCAAGAAAGCTCAACACTTTTACTCATCCATGATTGAAAAGTACTCCGAGAACTTTTATCTTGCCAGAATGGAGATGGAAGAATGTGTGGAGGCATGACTAACCTACGTCCTACTGTTTCTTAGAATCCTAAAACCAGCTCTACTTTTGGAGACTTATTAGACCCAGCACAACATTGTACTTCAAGCACAGAAGTTATGTAGACCTGTAACCATGTACATACACATAGCTGGATGGTAAGGGGCAAGAATCAGGCAGGGAATCAGTGCTGGGCTCCTGTTCTCTAACCAGCCTATTCAGTGCACACTTGAGAACAATTTTTTTCTCCAGCAAACAGAAACACAATATTGTATTCAGGTTTCTTTGCCAAAAGACCCCATGATTGCCTCAGTATCTGAGGTCTTTACTGGGGTGTGCTCACAGAACACTTTCTGCCTAACAAATAGAACCCTTTCAGATCGTCTGAAGCAAGCACGGGTTCAGGATAAATTAGTCGGTACAATGTGGGACACGTTGGGCCACCTGTGACTGCTAGAGACTGGATCAGTTACAAAGCTTCAGACGCCATATAATGTCCAACATTGCAAACAGACTCTTTGAAAGTTATTTGCCTATTTGTCTTCTAAAAAGAGGAAAAGAAGGAATAGAATTGGGTGAGTGGGGAGGTATGGAATATCTGGGAGTAAATGAGGGAGGGGAAATTGATCAAATATATTTTATGAAAAAAATGCTTTTAATAATAAAGAATGTGATTAAATTGGTAAAAAATTAACAATGGTAGCAACCTTGAATCTTGTGTTTTTTCATACACAATGATCATTCTATGAATAACAAATTGTGAATGAGTGAGCCAAATGCTCCCCTATTTTCAGCATCATATGATTTACAAACAAAGATAAGCAACTCAACTTGTAGTCTTACAGGAATACTCTTACCTTGTTTTAGTCCTGGGTGACAGAGAAACACCAATGTTAAACAATTCAAGTATTTAAGACAACCACAAGCATACAGAAATTATATAGATAGCTTATCTGGGGTAGCTCAAGAACTAGGACAACCCAAATGATGTGGGATGTCCTTCTGCATATGTGTTGCTTTTATTGGTTGATGAATAAAACTTTGGGTAAATGGCTTAGCAGAGTAAAGCCAGGCAGGAAATCCAAAGAGAGATATATAGAGAGAGTAGGGGGAGTCAAGGAGATGCCATGTAGCTGCCAAAGGAGGAAGATGTCATCAGAACCTTTCTGGTAAGCCACAGCCTAGTGGTAATACACAGATTAATAGAAATTGGTTCATTTAAGATTTAAGAGTTAGCCAGAAATATGCTGGAGACATTGGCCAAACAGTACTGCAATTAATATAGTTTCTGTGTGATTATTTTGGTCTGGGTGACCAGGAAAAGAACATGCAGTTTCCATTTACACTCATATGTTTGTTTTTTTTTAAATATTTCAGATAGAAAATAAAAATGTGACATTATTTGGTTACATTAATTTGAAAAGTGGATTAAAAACTGAAAATTCATCTCATTCATCCCCCAACATCAGGACTGTGGTTGGAACAAATGTTTTTGAGCAATGAAGCCAATTCATCCAATAATATAAAAAAATTTTTTCACAGATATGCACCATGCTTTCAGTAAATAATTTGCATATATGACATGAGAGAACTTGGAAACTTATAAGCTTAGCCTCTTCACTGTGTCTGTGTTCTAGCCAGAGTGACCTTTATTAGTGCCAAGGAGGCCATTTGCTTATGTCATTCACAGCCACATCTAATTTTCATAAATACCCTGAAAGATAAAAAAAACTGCATCTAATAATAACCTTCATTGCTAACTGTATTCTCAAGAAAGCAACATAGAAGACATGAAGATTTACAGAGGTAATCACTCACAAATTCATGCCAAAGCCAACATTAGCTGCATCTTATCTCTTAGTCTCTGTTCATACTAAACATATGTTCATAAATTTATGACAATATTGTGTATCATGACTTACAGATTGAACATGGTCATGTTATTTACTTTTCCAAAAATACCATAAATTATCACTCTTTTGCTTTATTTGGTATACAGAATGCAGTTTAAACTGAGTTTGATTTTATTGATTCTTAATTTTTAGCCAAAATAACCTATACCCATTGCTAAAAAATGAAATAATTAAGATATAACATAATGGAAAGTGGCAGTCCCTGGCTGTAAGCCCACAACTATTGTCCTTTAGTATCACCTGTTGAAATGTCTTATAGGTTCTCTACTGATTCCTCTTCAGTTTGTGACATCCTTAAACTGTAATTTCTAATTCTTAAATTTTACCTATTAATACTTTGTATTTTTTGTCTTCTTTGTAATTCAATGTCACACTCTACTTCTTCCATCTCCTACAGATAGGATTCTTTAAGTGTTCACTATGTGAGAATGAGGGGTTATGAGTGTTCTCTTTGATTTTAATTTGAGTGTTCACATTTACACTTCATAAATGTGAAGGCTGAAATTATCTATGTTATTCTGCAGACACATCAGTCTTTCAAGCTTTTAGAAGGTTAATTATAATAGATACATCAACAACCAGACATCTATATAATAATGTCCCTATAATGTTCAGTTCACTCATAGAGCCAGATAGGAATGTGCATTCATATTTCCTTACTGTATAGATTTTACTTTTCCTAAAATTTCTAGTGGCCTTTGTTTTACTTTTATAAATGTGTCTTCTCGCTTCCCTGTACCATTTAAAGATTCGTAAATTGTGATGGATCTGTAGAATTTCTTTCTCCTGCTTGCTTTTATTCCCTCATAACTCTCCCAAGGCATTTTTCTGTTTCAGTCATGAATAATTGTTAGTACAACCTGGCTGTCATGCTAGGATTTTCCCACATTGCTCTTTGGGTTTGAAATTATTATTTCTGGAATTCCATTCCCACTTTCTCCTTTTTCATTTCTGTTAGAATATATGTGATATTTTCTATATTCTTATACAACTTTGATAGTTTTGCTGAGCAGAGTAATCTAAGCTTGAAAGCCATATTCACGTAAAAATTTCCCATCTACTCGATTAGTACGCTGCATCCCTGCTGCTCTGATTATTGTCCCTTTGTTCATCTGATTATTGGCCTGTTTTTAGGTTTGTTTGGTTAGTTTTGTTGGTTCATTCTCTAGAAATTTATAAGGTTTTCAACTTGGAATTTTTAGACTCACAATGCTCTCTCAGTAGGATTGCTATTTTGTGAATTGGTATAACTGTGCATATTTGTGGAGCTCAGTGCTATACTGTAGTGAATCTACATGGTGTAATGTTTGTACAGTATGCTTTATTTGTGCTAGGAAATGAATCTTCTATCTTACTTTGCAGTTTTCAATAATTATCTCCAAATGTCTGTGTTTGTCTTTTTCTGTTTTCCCTGATCCGCTGACATCATGCTGTCAATCTTCTTTGCCTACTCTGGATTTGTAAGAGAGTGCCTCAGCATTATTTTCTACTCTTTTATCCTTTTAAATATTTCAACAGTATTTTTAATTTTACTTTATTGTATCTTATGATACTGTGGATCAAAGTCAGGGTTGTACATGGTACATGGGAACATCAATTCTGAGCCCCATCCTCAGTCCAGGTCATATGCTAAGCATTTTGCTCTTTATTCGTTTTATAAAGTATGTTGTTTTGTGCATTGAATAACTACTTTCCCTAAAAACCTTAAGGTAAAAATAAGAAAAAAATTGTCTTTCCTGATTTATTTTTGCTTTTTACAAGACTTTTTTCTGTCTACTCATCTTCTATTTTTTAAAATATATGACAATCTTCAAAAGTGAATATTAAATAATTAAATACTACAAAGCTGAGAGGGCTCTCATACTCATTAAGATGGCTACTATGAACAACACAAGTCCACCTGATATTTATGGTAATATTGGAAAATGCAATGCAGATGCACTTTTGGTGAGAAGGGTCAACAGTGCAGCTTCCTTGAAAAAGAATGGGGTTCTTTAAAAGGTAAAAATAATACTTCTAATATGGTCTAACTGTTCCACTTCCATGTATAAACACTCTCAATGAGTATCTGTATCCTCAAATTCATAGAAACGTCATTCACAGCCAAAAGACCAAAGCAACACAAGGGTCCAACAATGGATCAATGAAAAAAAACATTCTATGCTTATCATTGTACCTTAAAGACGAAAATCTTGATATAGGCTAGAATATAAAGGAACCTTGAGAAATTATAAACAAGAATGCTAGAGAGTTAGTAACAAGAAGAAAACTCTATGATTCCACTTGAATGATATATCTCTGTCAAATTTATAGAAACAGGAGAAACCTGGTGCAAGAGAACCTCACCGGAACCCACAAGGATGACCCTAGCTACGATGTGTAGCAATAGTGGCGAGGGTACCTGAACTGACCTTCTCTTAAAATCAGAATAGTGACTAACCTAATTGGCATCATAGAGCCTTCATCTAATACCGGATGGAAGCAAATGCAGAGATCAACAGGCAAGCACTGAGCTGAGCTCTGGGAGTACAGCTGAAGAGAAGGAAGATGGATTATATTAACAAGAAGCGGTATAAAGATCATGACTAGGAAACCCTGACCTTGTGGGAGCTCATGAACTCTGGACTGACAGCCAGGGAGCCTGCATGGGACTGATCTAGGCCCTCTGCATACGGATGATAGTTGTATAGACTGATCTGTTTGTGGGACCCCTAACAATGGAACAAGGATCTGT
This sequence comes from Bramus lutescens, assembly GCA_001685075.1. Classification (NCBI taxonomy): domain Eukaryota; kingdom Metazoa; phylum Chordata; class Mammalia; order Rodentia; family Cricetidae; genus Bramus; species Bramus lutescens. Next base: position 87,637 of record LOEQ01002414.1, on the reverse strand, counting down.
CCCTGATGTATGAGCTAGCTCTTTGGTACCTGTTTCCTATGGTGGGATGCCTTGTTCAGCCTTGATGCATGGGGAGGAGCTTAGTCCTGCCTCAACTTGATATGCCATGATTTGTTGATTCCCAAGGGAAACTTTACCCCTCCATCTGGTGATGGAGGAGTGGATGGGAGCTGGGTAGAAGGGAGGTGGGCGCAGGCACGGTTGGGGAGGAGAGAGGGGAAACTATGGTTGATATGTAAAATAAAATAATTTAAAAAAAAGAAACAGAAAACTGAATGGAGGTTATGAGTGATTAGGGAGAGACAGAAATAGGGACTGCTGTTGAATTAGCTGGAGATTTGCAAGGAGAGTCAGGTTGCACAACTGTGTCACAATCTGGCCTGCACAACTAACAGTGAAGATCTCCCTGAAAGAAAGGAACTGGTCCAGGAACTGGAGGGGCAGCACTGGGGTTCCACCATTGCCATGGTCCAAGTTGATCCGAGTGAGCCATGTCATGCTAGGGTTTTTGGAAGTGGATTTTTAATTTATTGCAACATGACAATATTATAAAATTTTCATCCAGGTGAGGTCTTACTGCCATCTTACAGGTAGTTTTGGATTTGGAAATAGTCTGAATTATGACAGGTAATGAAACATACAGTGGACAAAAGAAATTGCTCAGAAAGCAGCAGTTCTTCTTAATTCCAAATATTCTTAGAAAATATAAAAGCTAGCAAGAAGGGTAGTGCTAGAAAGGAAGAATTCCAGGTTCCAAGAATAAAGTGCTACTACTTAAGACAAATCTACATAGAACATAAAAAAGTTTCTAAAAATAATATTAATATATTAAATCAATAAGTTATATTTTCTTTGAGATGGGGTCTTACTATGAGACCTGGATCTGGCCATGTAGACCAGGCTTTGAACTCACAGAGACAGGTCTTCCTCAGCCTCCTTTGTACTAGGATTAAAGGTATGCTCTATGTTCTTGAAGAAGATTGCTTGCATTTTTATTACTGGGGGAGAAGAAGTGTTGCCATTCAGAGATTCCATGAAAATTCTTGTTCTAGAAGTAAGGCATTCCTGGCCATAGTAATAAAATCATGTCACTTTGCCATTTAGAATTTAAAGTCACTCTGGAGTTTGGAGCTATTCTAATATAAGAAGAAAGAATTCAGTTTTTAAACTTCAGAGTCTTCTCGCTCAGGTGTGTGTGGTAGCACATGTCCGTATGCCAGCACTTAGGAGGAGGCAAAAGAAGCAGAAATTCAAGGTCATTCTCAGCTACATAGTGGGTAAGCTGGGACACATGAGACCCTGTCTCAAACAAGGAATGACAAAAACAGGCTCCTTAATTCAGTATGTAATAGTAAAGGCAGCTAGAGAAAAAAAGAGCTTGAATCATACTTCTCATTGCCCATAGGAAAACAACCAGTTGAGCTTGAGTGTGTTCTAGCACTTGACATTATGCCATTGTCACTGCTGTTACCAAAGAGAATTTATTTCTCTACTTTTTAGCAAGAAGCAACAGAGAATTATCAGAGAGTACAGAAGGATAGCACCTGGCTCTAATTCATTCTGCGAGAGGCCCAGAAGTAATCAATAAGCACTTATTAGCCAGTGATGAGCCGTCTTCTGGTGAGCGGAGTGGCAAGTTTTGTGCGAGTCGAGAAAATAAATGACCCTAAATATAGATGACAAAGTTGGGAATGAGAAGAACTGAACTGAGTGACTGATTCTACACCACATTTCCTAGGACCCTGTAGAGTTCTCTTTTCAGTATTTTGTTGGGACCATCTAAGGCCCCTGGTTTCTCAGCCATATTTTAGTCTCTTTCCAGAGTTATTTTTTTGCTTTAAAGCGTGTTTTTCCTGTGCTGTTCTTATGATCCAGCCTTGGAATTCTACATAAGCTCAAATCAATCTTTGGAAAACCATTAGTCTAACTGAACATAATCAAGGTGGGCAGAGATGGAGTCTAGGAGAATGGTAGACAATGCACTGAGTTCAGGGGATCTACTGTGCAACTTAGCAATTGTGGCTGATAACCATGCACCATATTAGTAAAAATGATTTAAAAAGAGTGGTTCTTTAATGTTCTCATAATGAAAAGGTAAATTAGGTTAAAAAATAAGGTATATAGGGCATTGTTTAGATGCATTTAGTGATCCCACAATTTATAGGAAAGTGTCATCCTGTACACATAGTTTCATTTGTCAACTCAAAGCGAAACTAACAACAGAAAATAGATATGTAGTGCTCAATTTCTCTTTACAAAATAAAATTACTACCAGAAAATCTCATAAATTATCCAAATAATGCAAGCAAAATCCTGACATCTCTGATTGGCATTATTTATTAATCTAATTGCCATTTCCTTCCCTTCGGGTCATCTCAGTTGCTCTCTGAATGAAGCCTCAATAAAGAAGATATGAAGTCTAGGTATCTTTTTCCACTGGGTCCTAAAACTGTACCTTACACATTTACTGTGAGAAAATTCTCCAAATAATTCTTGATTAAAGGGAATAAAAACTTGTCAAAGATAGGCAGAATGTACAAAAGTCAGGCTTTTGTTCACCTCCCCTATGATCACACTAGGCCCTGAGCTAGACCTCTGTGGTTTGAAAGGAAGGTTTAGAGTCTAAGCATCAATGCCATCAATTCCATGAAAATGCTAAAATATTAACCCATGTTACTGGGTGTGGAATCCAAAGGATTATTCTTGGAAGACAAGAATCAAAAGTCCTCTTAAAAATATTAATTACATACATGTAACCTAGCACCAATCATTCATCTAGCTCCCTAAACTGCATTTTCCCATGTGGACAGCAACAAGCAGGCTAATAGGAACACAAATACAAACATGGCTGGCATGCACCAGCCCCCACATTCCCGGGTTTTTGTTCTCTAATTCTGACACACTTGTACTTCATTTCCCCATTCTGAACTTATTCCAACTCCCATGATATAACACCATCACCTCACGCTCAAAGTCCTGGACAGTCTCTGGCCATCACCAGGTCCTTCTGACGCCATTGGGCAATCTATCTCTTTTCCTTCCCTGTTGTCCAATAATGTTCTTACTGAGATTATTTTATTTTCTTCTTAAACCCTTTCAGGGATACCAAGAAGTGCTAGTTGTAAATAACTCTTGTTTTCACTTGCTATGTTTACCAATTCCATACTTGCATATTGTTATCATATTCTCTACCACCTCTCCCATACTCCGTTCACTCCTATCGACTCCTTCCACCTCCCAACTAGTCCCTTCCTACACCATGTCATTTTAAAGTAAAAATTTTTAAATATTTTTATTACTTGAAAATGTTATACATTGGTAAAACGTATATTTATCTTATCCACCCCACTTACCCTTCAACTCACCTCTCTTAATAACCCATAGAATTCAATTATAAATGCCCACATATGTGTGGATACAGGGATATCAACAAGAGAATGTGAAAATTTTGAGTGATCAAACAAAAATGACTCCCCCCCCCAGTCCCCATCAACTGCTGTCAGCTTCTTTTCCAGGGGCAGGGCTCCATGAGCTCCTTCCTAGCTGTGGTGGAATTTTGACTGACGTGATGTGCAGGCCACCAGAGCTGCCTTGAGTTCAAGAGTGCCATAGAAGTGTGAGAGCTGTGCTGTGACAGAGGAGCGCATTTCACAGTACTCTTCCCCATCTTCCCATATCTTAACATTCTTCCTTCCTCTTCTTCCCCAATGTTTTCTGAGTCCTGGGCAGAGAGGGGGTGGAATACTGATAAAGATGTCTCCTTTACATCTGAGCACAAATGGGACATTTTTAAAGTCAAGGCAGTATAGATCCAAGTTTAAAAGCTTAAATACTAACAAAAGACATAATGAGCCCCATCACTGAAATAGAATAATTATTTTCATTAAATCTACAATTTCCTTCATCCCAGAACCCCAGGAATCCTAACTCATAATAGTTCATGAATATATGCCATATAAGCGTACATGATGTATACAATCTTACATAAATGCTGCTTAGTTTATAAAAAGGACATCATATGCGGATCTAGTTCAGTCTTTAGCATCGTATCTATGTGTAACATAGAACATTCAACTAGCATTCTTGTTGAGATTTATGTTACTTTTAGCTCTCTGAAACTAAACTTTGATGGCTATAGAACCATGCGTAAGTACCAAAGTTCAGTAAGCCAGTCCATTATGATCTGGCTGCTGTCTCCACCATTCATCTCCACTTCTCCACATGCAGTTTTTCCAAAACACTTTCCTTGTAATTTACATCTACTTGCCATTTCCTCGGACGTTCTTTGGCTATTTCTCACTCTTAAAAGTCTATGTGAATTTTAGTGTGGTTTTGAAGTCCCTTTATCGAATCTTCTTGACTTCTGTGTTATCCCGTTTCCAGCAGCTCTGGAAATAGTTGTGTGCAGCACTACCCTAGCATTTAAGACAGGAGATGGATGAGGGAGCAAGAATATAACTAAGATATATCATAGAGAGTCTCAGGGAAGAATAGTGGGACTCACCACCAAGGAGCAGAACACCCATAAGATGGAAGTGAACTGGATGACCAACGGAATATGCTCAGGTTAAGAAATCACAACTAAAGGCAATATGAGTTATGTCAGCCATTTATGCTGCAGAGATGTCAAAAGAGAAGGGTCTGTTAAGACCTGGAGCCATCAGGAATGATTTCAGTGTAGGATGGTACTGAAATGATTCTCACAGAATTAAACTGAGTGGAATGGTCAAGATAGGATGAAGCCTTTAGCAAATGCCTGGAGAACAGAAATCAGCCCTTGGGCTGGGGCAGCAGACTAGTGAAGGAAAGCAGAAGTTTGCAGACCTGATTAGAGGGTTGAAATAGGGGACAAGTACACCAATTGGCTACCTAATACCAAATGAAAACATACACATGATTTACATTCTGCAGTCTGAATATGTTTTTACACACACACACACACACACACACACAAACACACACACACACACACGTGATAACAATGGGGGAAAGAGGCCAAATGAATTTGAAGGAGAACAAGGAGGGGTATGTGGGATGATTTGTAGGAAGAAAGGGAAGGGAGAAATGATGTACCTATATAATATCAAAGATAAAAGAAAAAATAAGAACTAATTTAGTAAATGTGTTTTGAGCACTCACTCACTGTGTGGACTCTGGTGAGACAGCAGGACTCAGAAGTCCCTGAGTTTACAAGACTTTTCATTCCTGGGCCCCTGAAACAGATTCCTTCTTCTCCCTGGAGAGACCACTTTCCTGCTTTGGGTGTGCATCATTACCTCTAACCACAAGTCCTGGGCACTTTGGGAATTGTCTTTCTTTCCAATATTTTAAGATTATTAGGAAGAGGTTGGGAAAAATTGGGCTGAAATGGCAACAAGCCAAAGAGGGAGGGACTTTAAGCAACAGGAAGGCCCTGTTGAGTTTTTATTGGGAATGCTTGCAGGGTGCAGCTCTGAGAAGCTGTTCTACTCAATGAAAGACATAAATATGGACATTTAGACAATCATTGATCCTTAAAAAATGATTACAGCCACATATTCTATGGATTAAAATCATAGCTGAGTTTTGTGCAGGGTGACTGATATCAAAGACCTCAACATAAACCCAGATACACCAAACCTAATAGAAGAGAAAGTGGGAAATTGTGAACACTTTGACACAGGAGACAACTTCCTGAACAGAACACTAATTGCACAGATACTAAGAACAACAATCAATAAATGGGACCTCATGAAATTTGAGAAGCTTCTGTGAGGCTAAGGATACCATCAATAAGACAAAATGGCAGACTATAGAACAGGAAAATATTTTCACCAACCTCACCTCTGACAAAGGACTGATATCCAAAATATATAAAGAACCCAAGAAACAAAACATCAATAAACTAAATAATCCAATTAAAAATGGGGTACAGATCTACACAGAGAATTCTCAACAGAGGAATCATAAATAGTTGAAAGGCACTTAAGAAACTGCTCAACATCCTTAGCCATCAGGGAAATGCAAGTAAAAACAACTCTGAGATTCCATCTTACATGTGTCAGAATGGCTATAAAAACCACAAATGTCAGCTCATGCTGGCAAGGATGTAGAGAAAGGGAAACACTCTTCTATAGATGGTGGGAGTACAACCTAGCATAATCACTATAGAAATTAAAAATGACAGTTCCTCAGAAAGCTGCGAATCTATCTCAAGACTCAGCTATACTCAAAGGATGCTCCATGCTACCACAAACACACTTGATCAACCATGTTCACTGTAGCTTTATTCATAATAGCTAGAAACTAGAAATAATGTAGATGCCCCTTAACTGAATATTGGATAAAAATGTGGTACATTTACACAATTGAGTATTTCTCCACTGTTAAAAACAATGATATCATGAAATTTGCAGGCAAATGGATGAGACTAGAAAAGATCATCCTGAGTGAGATAAGCCAAACCCAGGAAGACAAACATGGTCTTGCTCCCTTATAAGTGGGCATTAGCTGCTAAGTAAAGGACAAAAAGACAATTATGCTACAATCCATAGACTCAGAAAGGCTAAGTAACAAGGAGGGCATGAACTTCACTGAGAAGGGGAAATAGAATATATTTTATGTTGGGGGTAAATGGAGATGATAATAGGAGGGACCAGTACTGGTAGAAGCAACTGGAATGGGGGAGCATTTTTAGGGCAATGTGGAAACCCAGTGAATGGAGACTCCTTGGAATCTACAAGAGTGACCCTAGTGAAGTCTCCTAGAAATCTGGGATACAGAGCCCAACCTGGCCATTTTCTGTAATCAGGCAAGGCTTCTAGCAGTGACACTTGGATATCAACTCAGCCACAAAACCTGCAATTTGCTCTGTCTACAAGACACACTAGGGCAATGGTGGCACAGAATTTGTGGGAGCAGCCAACCCATGACTGGTCCAACTTGTGACCCATACCACATTAGGGAGCCCATACCTGACACTGGCTGGATAGTCAGGAACACAGGTAAGACAGCCCAGAGACCCAGGGTAGAACCAAAAACAAAAGGAAAAGAGAAAATAAATTCAATGAAATAATCCCTAATGATACTCTGCTATACTCATAGATTTGTGCCTAGCCCCATTATTATCAAAGAAGTGTCATCCAACAACTGATGGGAGCAGATGCGGAGACCCACAGCCAAAAGGTGGAGGCAGGAGAACCCTGCAAAATATGTAAAGGAAGGATTATAGGAGATAGGGGGTCAAGGACACCACAAGAACGTGGGCCACAGAATCAACTAATCAGGGCTTTTATGGTCTCACAGAGACTGAACCAACAATCACAGAGCCTATATGGGTCTGAGCTAGGTCATCTGCATATACCTTAAGATTGTGCAGCTTGGTGCTCTTGTGGGACTCCCAACAATGGGAGTACGGAGTGGCTCTATCTTTTTTGCTTGCACTTGGGACCCTTTTCCCCTGCTGGGCTGCCACATCCAGTGGTGATATGAGGGTTTGTGACCAGCCTTATTGAATCTTGAGAAACCATGTTTAGTGGATATCCCTGGGAGACCTGCTCTTCTTCTCTTCTTCTTCTTTTCTTCTTCTCCTTCTCCTTCCCCTTCTCCTTCTCCTTCTTCGGGAAACAGAGGAGAATTTCATGGGGAAAAGGGGAGGGGGAGAGACTAGGAGGAGTGAATGGAAGGGAAACTGTGGTGGGAATGGAATAGAATGTGATGTTTGAGAGAAGAATAAAAGTTTAAAAAATGATAGAAAAATGGCTTAGAATTGGTATACCACAAATAAACTTTTCAAAAATGCTGGCCTTAATAAATGTAGGGCACAACCACTTCATTGTCATGAGAGTGACCAATACTAGTAGAACTAAGGAAGCTTCAGAAGTTAGCCACATTATCTGAAACTTTGTATATGATTAGGTGTTAAGTGTGTGTGTGCGACTTCATGGGCTTCAAAAAAATGCCCCACATCCCAGAGTATTACCATGCAGCACCTACTAGCTGAAAGACATCTCCAGGGTACGTCCCCGGAATGATGGGTAAATATGATTTACTATATTTAGCAGGTGAATGAAGCCCAAGTAATGTGAGGCATATCCTATAGCACTCTGGCAATAAATACTGCTTGTGGAATTTTCTATCTTTAGCCTTCTGCCTCAAAAATTTTACAGTGCTTAGCACCCTAGTAGCTAATCGCTCAGCCATCTCCAGTTCAGCCTTCCCGTGGCTAAGAGAACTTTAGAAGTCACTCAAAGATAAATGTCCCCTGCCAGAAAATGCCTTAAAATAGAACATTGTAAGGGTTTCCCTGGAGCGAGTAATAAGCATTTACTTAACTGTTCCCTTCCCCAATCCCACTTCCTGCCTCTAAGAACAGGTCTGTGGTCAGCCCCCTTTGTAAGCCCAGGTCACGGGAGCCCATTGACAGAAGGTCTTCCTGGAGAGATGCCACTGAGTTAGAAATCAGAGCAAAGTTCACTGACTCAGTTTCACTTCCATTTTTCTTAGCCCAGGAATCCCATTATTGGCTTCCAGTTGGGTAAACTGCAAACTGAGATGAGATCTGAGGTGTCAGGGTATCTGGAGTTAATATCAGGACTCTGCTAAGAGAACAATGACAAAAAGCTTCTTTCCCTCCTATGTTAAACCACAGCATTAAGCCTTGAGATGTCCGCATCTCCAGTTCAGTCATTTATTTCCCCTCCTCCTGTAATACAATGAGGCGCACACACACAGCTAGTCACTGGTAGCCAGGGGTCACTATGAGGCTTATTTCTAAACATTCCATGTGCAACCTCTCAAGGTCTTGAAAATAGAGTTTTCCAAAGCCTGTGATTGCAAAGCAGTATCCTAACTGTTTGTTTCTGAGAAATTTCTTTGGACACACTTTCTGAGAATGTGGACAGGTAGACACCAGAGAAGTTTCTTTTCAGGGACTTAAAACGAAGAAAAGATAACTTTTCAGTAACTTACATAGGCTTGCACTTGGATTAAATGTAATATTAGACTATAATGGTGTAACATGAAGGGGCCTGCTTGGTGGGGTGTCTGTCCCACCCAGTACCCCACAGCCAGCAAGCCCCAAAGAAAACCACACAGAGATCTCCATAAGTTNCCACCTATACTTCCTGCCTGGCCAATCAGTGTTTTATTAAAATACATGATTGACAGAATACAGATAATTCTCCTGCACCATAAAGGCATCTCTTTTTTGGGGGGTCTATTAATGAGTGAAACACGCAGGCACCTCTCTGGGCTGATTCCATAAGGAAACATTAGATTCCCTCTGCCTTTGTTTTCTGGTTTAACTGACCTGTTTCCTTTTGGATGCTATTGGCAAGCACTTTATCACTAACTGTATTAGCCTCTGTCAAAGATGAAGAAAACAACTCAGAATTCCCCCAGCCCTGGATGCTAAGACATGAGGAACTGTGTCTGCAGTGTAGGGACTCTGATCACCGGTCAGTGCCTCTCCCAGGAAACATTTTAAACTCCAAGGCAGTTTAAACCACCGTGAACTCAGAGACAGGCAGTGAGGAGAATGGACTGTTTTACCTCTGATCTGTTCCCTTCCAAGTATGCCAAGGGGCTGGGAAGAAGGTGCCAACCAGAGTGGAGGGAAGTCTGGCTGTACTGGCTCCTGCACATCAATGCCTACAGGCTTCTCCATGAGTAACAGAAACATGATATCTTTAATTCTCTGGCATGCATGATCCTAAAGGCTACAGTTTCCCTCATTCAGTTCTCACAGGAACTTCTTAAGATAAATATTATTCTCCATTGCCTACAAAAGATGAAGAGGTGCATGCTCAAGGTCACCCCTGTGGGAAGAGCGAGTAGTGGTCAGACCTGCTGCAGTCTAGCTCCAGAGCCCACACACCTAAGCCTGGGCTTCAAAGCTTCCATGTTAAAGCAATTAAATCTTAACTGCCCCTGTTCTGATGCTTCCTGAGCTCAGCTGCGGCAAGGACAACACTTAGGCTTATTGGAGATGACTATTTCCCAGCACTATGGGTTAGGTGATGGGACAACAGACAGGTAATGAACATTAATATGGGCATGTCCTGGGCAAATACTTTAACATGTACTTAAGCTTCTTTCTCACATTCACATCTAGACACCACACATATAAGATGGAACCAGCCAGGGTATCTGAGTCATGGCTTAGGGAATACATCACATTAAGAGCGATGTTATTAAGTAGTAAATGTCTGTTCAGGCAAACCACTGAGATTTCAGGGCTGGTTTGTAAGCATAGCCTTACTAATTCTGAGCATATGCCATCCAATTTACCTCAGGCTTTAGCTATTAGGTGCCACTACCGTGTGCATCTAAAGTGAACCGTAAGTTAGATATTTGCCACTTTCCTCTAGTCCTTAAGCTGGAAAATTACCTTCCCAGCCACAAGGGGTTATATTGTTTCTGCCGGATTTTGTTCAAAACTGCTTCACGTGAGGATAAATAGATCAATGAAACAGAATAGAGCCAAAAATAGGCCCACACATATGTGGTAAATTGATTTTCAATGAAAGTTCCCAGGAATTCAGTAGGGAAAGGCAGGTCTTTTAACAACTGGTGCTGCAGCAAATGAGGATCTTTATGCACAAAATGAACTTCCACAGCCAACTCACTTCATGCACAATAATAAATTTGAGATAGAAAATGGACATAAATGAGAACATGGGCAAAATCCTGATCTGAAAGAAGGGTCCTACATGGTTATAGTGGAATCTGTGATGCCCCACCAGGTCCGCTTTAGAACGAGACCCTCATTACTCCATCTGTGGTTTGTGGCTAGGGTGTCCCACCTCTGAGCCCCTGTCTCCAGACGTTTCTCTCCTCAAAGGACATTTACCTTATCCAAGATAGACTACATTCGATAATCAGTCAAATTATAGATATGAAGGCCTTCTTCCATGCCTCAGTTCAGGATACTTTTGAAGGTTATCCCATGAGAAATGAAACACATCTACAAAGACTTACTCGAGAATGTCTAGAGTATCCCTCCCTATTCATGACAATCACAAACCAGAAACCCCAAAAGTCCATCAGAGGAGAACAGATAATTACCATATAAAAATAGTACTCGACAATAGGAAGAAATAAACAATGAACACACCCAGTGTTATGGATGATCTTAGAAGCAGGTGCCTGGGGCTGGTGAGATGGCGCAGCAGGTAAGAAACTTGATTGTCAAGCCTGACAACTTGGAACCCACATGGGGGAGAGGCGAGAACAGACACCTGCAAGTTGTCCTTTGAGATCCACACACCTGCGTCTTGGCATGTGCACATCTCTGCACCCACAAAATAATTAAATGGAAAAATCTAGACACCTGAGCCTGAATAAAAGAATTCTGACATATGGAAGTCCACAAGGGATGGATGGCTCTATCTCTATAAAGTGCCCAACCAGGTAAAACTGTGGTATTGGAAATCAGGATGAGCGCTCTCCAGGGCAGGGAGGTGGAAACAAGGACTTTTCAACATTTAAAGAAATGTTCTATGTCCAAACTATGCGATGCAGTGCATGATTGTGTTTGTGTGCGTGTATGTGTGCGTGCTGCACAGGTGTGTCCAATCATCAAACACCACCAAACTGTACACTTGAATAAACTGAGCTGTACTTGATGAAAAGCACATGTCAATAAACCTCAGCGACTCCTCCTGGTGTGACTAGGGCCCTATCAACGCCAATCACACTCCAGTGCCCAGCGCACAACACGGCTTGCCTGTGTGCTGCACAGTCTTGATGTGCTTTTCTCATTTCACACAGAATCAACCAATCTCCTGTTATGTTTTTCCTCGAGCTTATCTGGCTGATTTTTCTTCTCTGAAGCAGTTTTAAGGCTTTCTCCAGTCTCTCACCGTCTCATAGGATGAACCTGTGCCAGATGATCCACCTCACGGGCAGAATCACCTCCTTTCTTCTCCCTGACTACTGAAAATCAGCAACAGCAGTACCAGTAATTACTTACATAATACATTGTAACTCTACACCAAAAACAGCATTCTAAGTAATGTGTGTGTGTGTTGTAACTTAAAAATTTAGAGCAATTCCTTATTGTAGGTATGCCCCCATTTTAAAGGACAGAAGCTGGAGCTTAGAGAAATTTTGAAAGTTTTCCATAGTCTCAACAATTCACCATAACCTATGCATCTCAATTGCTTATTGTGGTTCTTTGACTCTGACTCTCTAGTCCTACCATGGAACATTAAAAAAAATATTACTTCCCATTTTGTTCCTCGTATATTTTTACAGAATGCTACAATGTTGGCAGCCACTGGGGAAAGGCATGAGTCAGGTCTGACACACTCAGTTCCGAGTCAGAAGCAAACACGTTAAGATCACATCGCTTGCTGTGAAATGGTTGCTGGCTCCATCCCCTGGGATGTGGATTGTACTGGGAAGGTTGTAAAGTCAGAACTCTTGGCTAACATTTAAGGAAATGATGTTTTCAGCCTCATATGCTATTAAAGGTGCTGATAAATTAATCTAGTAGAGCTGCTCTAAAGATGTGGGCCCATCCCTGCTAACATACTGCCCAGAGATCATAGGAATGGGCTGGTCTGTTTTGAAGAAGTCAAGAGCCCAGCTCTGCCTGCCTCACTCTCCATGGAACCAGTTACACTTGCAAATAAATACAGTAACGAAGACAAGAGAGACAGATTGCCACCTTCTCATTCACAGCTGCTTCCTCTCATAGCCCTCAAGTCAGTCACTGTGGGGCAATTTGAAGGCACCCAAATTTGACTTTTGTTGACCTGGAGTAAGCAAAGTGTTATGATGCCTTTATCTAATATTATATGCAGTTTAAAATACACAAGAATATGAAAGTCAAGTCACCTCTTGAAAATTTGCTATAGGCAAATAAAACCCAAAAAACCACAAAAACCAAAGTGGTTATTGTTACAATATTGAAAAATGCCTAGAAATACATAAGAATCCATGCATGGGGCTATCACCCACCACTCCTGATTTTTCTTAAACTGGGTTTATCATTTACCATGTCAGACATTTTGCACATGTTATTGCATTTAAATCTTGCAATAACCCTTTGAAGTAGGGTTTACCCCATTTTAGAAATAAAGAAATCTGGATCACAGTAGTGCGTGACTTAATAGGTGAACTAGAAATAAATCTATCCCATTATCATTTTCCCCTTACACATATATAGTCATAGTTTTTTTAAAAAGGAAAATAGCAATGAGGAAAAAAAGCTCTAGCAGTCACACATGGAGATAGAGCCCTAAAAGAGAGGCAGATACTAAGATTCGCTGGGCATGATCAGACACATACAGATGCTTTTGGGGGAATTCAAGTGAAAAGAAGAGTGTTGTGACAATTCCTTGGATGGGGAAGACACTGGGGAGGCATAAACAACCTCTAGCCCCTCTTCGTAAGGTCCCAATAACTAGCCAAGTTCTAGTAAGTTCTAGTCTACCAAGGTTTACCCTGAGGAACCAATGAATTGGTTAGTCTCACTTATAGGCACAGGTAAAAAGGTTACTGGTAAGAGCAAGGGTGAACACAAAGACACCACACCACAAAGTCTACACCCAGCACAAATGATGGATTTTTCTTTCTGTAGATGGAGCCCCTCTCTGTTAGTTTATATCAGTCTGTATACTCTATCACCCTCCCCAGACATGAGGCCAAGCGGATCATAGGGAATAACTGAATATAAATGACTGGGAGGAATGACTGGCTACTCAGATGAGGCTACAAGGACCACCCCCTTCCCATCCTTCCGAAGTGAGGGAATGTCAATAGTCCACAACTCCCATCTTGATTAATATGAGCAAGCAGGCCCAGCTGATTTGATGAATAAAGATGACAGCTATTTTGCTAGGAGAACCAAGTTCTACAACAAAGAAGAAGGTTGTTTGCATGATTACCAGATAACTAACTCAAAATGAAATGAGCAGTCACAGAGTTCACTGATAGTAGAACTGGGAATAAGGTACCAAGGAGCCTGGGAAGTTATTCAGTCAATAATCCAGAATAAGGCACCCAGAAAAACATGAACCAAGGAGCAACACCAGGATGTCTACTGTCGTGTGCACTAAATTAAAATTCTAATGGAGTTGAAGCAGGCATAGAGATTGGACATGATGAATTAAAGTTTCATGAGCCAAGCAGCGACACTACCAACGCCAAAGTTTCATCTTTAGGTTGGGAACAGTGATAGTACCTGTTTGACTGCACAGCTTTCATGACCCAATGACTCGTGCATAGCAGCTAGTACAGTACCTGGCACATGCACGGTGAGTATCAAGAAGTATGACATCCCAGAGGCATCATTTACAGACCAGCTCATGAAAGCAAATGCCCAGTTGGCTGGCGTAAGCAGCTTAGAATGAAGCCCTCTGGGCCTTGGGATCCTAGCTGAATGTTAAACTGGATAATGCCCAAAGCTCCCGCAGAGCTAGCCATCATCGCTGGCTCAGCTCACTCTCTCTCCAAAACTGTATCTTACAGGAGGCACTGGAGTCAGCAGCAGTCTAAAATCCAGGCGCTGTTTCTTGGAAGTTGCAGCCTTTCCAGCCTTAGCTTATCCCAGGTGGAAAATCAATTGTTGTTTCCCAGAAGAAAGATAAGATTCCCTTGCCCGGTGCTGTTGTGAATGCTTTTGCTAAATAATACCAAATAAATATTAAATTAAAATATTTCTTTTCTGCATCTATTCATTTCACCAAATGCTTGCTGCCTACCATCGACATGCCAATAACTTTTCTTGAACCTGGACGTCACTGAAGAGATAAAAACAGGCCAAAATTATTGACACACGACATCCATATTAAAGGATCTTTATCACTGCAAAATTTAGATTCTATGGAAAAGCCCCATCTGTAATATCACCTGCTGTACTATGAGTTATTGTCACTTCCAGTGTCTTATGCATGTCTGCCCTGTTTGCCTAGTGTTGCCGTAAACCTGCCTCAGCTTTGATGCTGACTTTGGTCCTATTTCACTTCTCCAGATGCCTTGTTTGATGCTCTCTGGCTTGGCTCACAGCCTTGCTCTTCTTGCATCAGAGCTGCCAGCCTTTTGGCATGATATTTCCCGTAAAATACCTAACTGTAAAATGAAAGCTTAGGAACACATTCCACGTTCAATAAATTCATTTTACCCTGGGCCGCCACAGTGATCACTTGCATGAAGGATGAGACCCATAGCAAGCACAGTGTCAGCATTTTAGTGATCAGCCATGGCAGGAATAAGATGTTGTCTGTGTGAACAGTACAACTCGGTACACTGTCTGGTCAGCATGTCTGGTTCTGGCATCCTGGACTTCAGAGATCTGAAGCCAAGGGAGGGGGTAACAAAGGAGCGATTGCAGCTGAGTTGATGACATCATGATTTCATACCTCAAAATAACCATGAAGACCTGGGTGAGGTGGGGCCAGGTAGTGAGGGCAGAAACCATGTTAGGGAACACAGGATGGAGGGCTGTACCTCCTTAAATCTGTTCAGATGGAAACAATAGCCTTTTGGGGGGAAATGCCCATGCTCTTGGTTGTTATAGCAGCAGGTAGAAGGAAAAGCCTTCAGTTCTGAGATATGCTTCCAAAATCAAACCAATGTGGTTGCCATGGTATCAAGACTCCTACAGGAAGAAAGAGAATCATTTTCAAACACTTGTTAGCAACACAGTAACATTCAAATAAGTGGCAGTGTGCTGGCTTATAGTTCATGAAGCCCCTTCAATTCCAGAGAGCAAGCACAGACTGGGGCACACTTTCTAAGTACCAAACATGCTATATTAAGCAGGGGATGGATTCTAAGATGAATAAAATGCTGTCTATAGTATAAACCTTAGATTCCACAAGGTTTGTAATCAAGACTGTCAGAGAAAGGTGTTGCAAAGAACTAAAATGTAAGGCATGATGTGACAGCTACTGACAGAAAGGTACAAACATCTATTCATTTATTTATTTATTCATTCAAAAATAGTTCGGTTCAAGCTGTGTGAGAGGTGTTGTGGATCCAGAGCTAAGGAAAATAAATAGGGCAGGGAAGACTTGAGAATGGGAGGACTTGAACAATAGATGAGAAATTAGAAGGGTAAAAGGTTATAAATGATACAGAAATAGGACAGGGAACGAGACGGAGAGGGAAAGAGGAGGAAAGCATGAGCGTCACAAAGGTAAGAGACAGAATCCTTTGATAAAATATTCCTGGAGCATGGGGGTAGGGAGAGTGTCCTGGACAGAAGGAAAAGATGAGCTTGGTGATGGAGGCAGCATGAGAGCTCAGCTGGGGATTCTCAAGGAGCAAAACGAGAACCAAGGCCACATGAGGACCGGAAGCTGAACAAAGACACAGAGCAGCAAATACAAGTGCTTGAAGTAGCTGTGGGACGACACAGCATAGTGGTCAGGATCTGGTCCTCAAGTCGGCCTGTCTGGCTATGACACCGTCTAAGTGTGTGACTTAGCAAATGACCTAATGCTCTGTTGGTTCAGTTTCCTTTCCTGAAAATAGGAAGGCTATAGAAGCATTGTCGATAGCAAGTGGCATTATATAGTTCTGATATGCTGAGTTCTAGTCCATGGTATATAATTAAGCAGACTAGCCAAGCTTTTCTGGTAATGGGGTATTAGAGCGCAGGGTCCCTTCCACATCTTCAGCGGTGTCCCTGAGGATGCCAACACATCCTGGAGTTCTGAGGTGGATCTGCCACCTTCTCGTCTTCCATAATTTACTATGGGGGCCAGGAGGCTTGTTTCACAGACCTCAGAGCATTAGAACCCATTCTACGGAAGGGGCTTCTTCCATTTCTGGCCCTGTGGACAGAAGGTAAAAGAGATAGGTTCTGGGAAGTAGTAGGTAAAGAGGTTCGTGTGTGTGTGTGTGTGTGTGTGTGTGTGTGTGTGTGTGTGTGGTGTGTGCGCGTGCGTGCGTGTGTGCACACGCGCACGCAAAGGCCAGAGGGCATTTTGCTTACTTTTTAAACTGAGGATTTGGGGGTCAAATGAGGCCCTTATGCCTGTGCAGCAAGGACTTTGCCTGAGCTGACTTCTCAGTTGAGCATCACCATGAGAAACCAGCAGGCCTACCTGTTCATCTCACCACCCTCCTGTGGTCTCAGAAATACCTCAGGAAGATCCCAAAGGAAAATACAACATAAATGTGGGACACACAAGTCAGCGGGGGAGATCTGAAGGCCAATACCTGAAGACACTAAGAGAAATAAAGTAGTGAGACAGGCCTCAGGGCAGAGAACTGCTCTAATGGGGGAAACAAAACACTCTCAAACTGCAAAACTCAGAATCAAGTCCACTGTCACACATTTGGATGAGCTAAGGCAATGCAAAAATCAATAGGAGTTTATCTCTTCTTCATTCCACATCCTTATTCTTTTTTCTGTGAATTGGTAGCTAGGCTGGTTTTTCTAAAGGGGGTGGTGATTATATCATATAAGGAACAAGGCTGGACGGCAAACCTGAGAAGTCCCTTGTAATACAGAGACTCTGCGAACAGAGAAGACTGTGATGTCATTGCGTCAGCCAGCACCTTCACTGACACTTGTCCAGAGAGATGGAAGCCACTCAAAATGTGACACCTCTATTAGTATATTTGTATATTAGAGATGACATTACTGTTTGCTCAGGTTTTAAAAGCAGGGTGTAACTTCCCAAGAAGTCCTTTCTTAGGAAGCCTCATGTCCAGGCACTGAGGGTTGCTTCTAAATTGTCCTCACCTAGCCAAAGCCTGCACCAGATTCTTGCTCGGGTGCTATCTTTTGTCCACTGTGAAGTTGGTCTGTGTATAGGTGTCCTTGTAGATGCTTCTATTAATTCAGTCTAACTTACCCATCATTTGCACCCAGCCAACTCTGTAAAAACAAGAAAATACCTAGGAACTTCCAGACAGGGTGCTGCATGTCCACACTTGGGAGGCAGAAGGAGGTGAATCTCTGTACGTTCCAGGCCAGCATGGTCTACATAGTGAATTCTAGGCAACAGGCTATACAGTGAGAACTTGATCAGATAATAAGTGATTATAATGATGATGCAGTGAGTCCTTCTCGTATCTGGGCATATAAAGGAAAGAGTAGTGTGCTAGAGAAAAGAAGAGGGATAGTATAAGAAAATGGAGCTGAGGTCTCTACAGATACTGGGGGTGGTTATTTATTTGCTTCATACCTCTTAAACATATTTTTCAGAAACATGTGACAACATTTAACATCTGGCAATAAACTTCATGGTTTCTGAGTTAATGACAAAACCACCAGGCATTATCACAGCCTCAGGCGACTGAGAGTAATTTACTATCAGAAACTACAACAGTATCTATTTCTTCAGTTTTCATAGTTCCTAAACCATCAGTTGTGCCTTTAGTGGCACTAAACAAGCCCATGAATACAGTGTTAGAGTTAGTTCTAGATGGGTTCCACTGATAACAGACATACTCGGAGCCATCCTTGCATCTCCTAAGAGAGACATACCTATTTCCTCCGCAATATTCCCTTCCGTCTTAGATTTTAGAAAGTCCTTCGCTAGTTGGGCTCAAATCCATCTCACTCACTTTATATTGATTGATTTCATTGTTCCCACTTCGGCCTTGTATAGCAAGGTTCTTATCTGTAACAAAATCCACATGTGTTTTGAATAGTTAAAGCCATCTGTCAAGTTTCCAGGCTCCACACTACCATGGTGCTTATGGTTCAGGCCGGGTACATGCTACCCAGTCACTTATGTAGTAGGCTCCCGCTCTGGTATGTCTTTATCTCGGGCAGCTGAAGTTCACATGATTCTCCGCAGGCATGCCATTCAGTTAGCTCCTATTAAGTTTACTGTCAATTTGAAAATCCCTAGTCTTGCTCACAGGTAGCACTGCTGCTGGCTCACCTACTCTTTGAAATGAGTGCTGTGCCCCACAGTTACTCCTGTTAACATCCATCCTCTGGTGTGAGGTCCACTGTGCCTGTCTTGGCACTTCTTTCACTTTGGCAACTGATATGCAGGCTACGTTCAAAAATTCTATATAAGCGCTTGATTTTCACATTAACCTAATTCAGCAATAAAACTGTCGAATGTGAATGATGAAAGAATAACACATAAAGTGGGCTGTCAATAAACAACTGTCCAAGTGTTTAATCCATGGACTCATCTGGCAGTCACCTACTATGAATGAAGCTTAGGATAATGCAGAAACTGTGGGAAGCTGACCACATCTCTGCTCATGTGCACTTTGTGTGCTTGCTAATAAGGAGTCACTGTCTTGATTAAGGGCACTGGTTACTGAGCATAGGTCTAAGATCGCACGGTTCACATTTTTAAATTTGGTTCATAATGCTTTCAGAAGGAACTTGATCTGTCCTTTGTCATTCAGATACACAGGTAAGACACTCTTCCAATATTTGAGCTAAATAATGCTGACAAATTAATAATAATAATAATAATAATAAATGGTGTTGTTTTCACTCTGGCATAGTGGCTGCTCCTTAATCTAC